>JAUJDW010000091.1:0-138936 GCA_030512325.1 Lasiodiplodia hormozganensis
ATATAATATAATATTATAAATAATTAGTAAAAATAAAAATTAAATATTAAAATTATATTTTAAGCGCTTAAGTTACGTATAATTTATATATATTCTCTACTAAGAATATAACTAATAATATTTTTTATTAAAAATATAACTAAATAATACTCTTATTTAAAAGTATATTAAATTATAATTAGTTTCTCTTTAATATATAAATATACTTTTTAGCTAAATATTTAACTTTTTATAATTAATTTAAAGTTTTAATTAAAACTCTTTAATTAAAAATAATTAGCTTACTATATATTATATAATTATATAATACTCTTTTATTTAATTATTATTTTCTTTTTTTTATCTCTTTAAAATAAATTTTTATAATTTAATTATTTATTAAATAACTTTAAAACTTAATAAAAAAAGTTTATTATTATAAGTAGCTTTATCTACTCTAAAATTTTTATAACTTTTAAGAGATTATAAAAAAATTAATTTTTTTATAACTTTTAAAAGATTATAAAAAAATTAATTTTCTTATAACTTATAATTTTTTTTATAATCTTAACTTTTAAGTATATAGCTTTCTATATTATATATTATTTTATTTTTTCTTTAATATTTAATTAATAAAATAAGTAAATATAATAGTAAATCTACTAAGAAATTAATAAAAATAGAAAAAAAAGTACTAAAACGCTAGAGATCTAAGCGAGAAAAATTAAAATTATTAAAATATTTATATTTTTTTATTAATACTACTCGTTTAATACTACGTTTATAGACTTTAAAACTTAATTAAATAGAATCTAGAGTCTAAAATTATATATAAAAAATTTTTAAATAATAAAAATCTATATAAATCTCTAAATTTAAGCGGATCTTTACTAATAAAAGAGAAGCTATTAAATCTTCGGCGCCTCTTTTACTACTAATATAAATTAGTAGAAGCTATAGTTTTAGAAGAAGTATTAACGCGGCTATAATATAGTATATAAAATTTATAAAGACGTAGCGGAGATAGTCTTTATAATATAGCGCTAAAGCGATCTTAAGAACTTATTCGGCGTCTTTAGTTACGTTCTTAGCTAGACTAAGATTCTAATAGTACTATATAGACTACGTAAAGCTCTAGATATTACTCGCTACTTCCGCGTCCGCGCCTCTAAAGAACGATCTCTATCCCGCGGTCGCGTAACGGATAGTAAAGATCTATATTATAACGTAGTTAAGGAAGGTTCGTGCGCTATACTAGATGATTTTAAGGTGTTTTCTTAAGAAACTAGGCCCCTTAAGATGCTCGAAGCGGCTTCTCTAGGCGGCGAGGTAGCCTAAGAAGTCGTTAATAATGGAAACGTATCGGCTGGAGGTAATGATGTCTACGGTGTGACGGGGCGTAGAATACACTATACTCTCAACGAGTTGAAGGAGCCGGTACAGTTTAGTCCTGCTGTCCAAAAGCGCGCTTAACTGGCTGGCCGGCTCTCGTTGTGCGGGCTCTGGCGGGGTTGGTGGAAGAACAAGCACGCATTTGCGGCCGAGTCGGAATGAATGTTCCTAAACGAGGGTGACTAAAAAGTCTCGTACGCGCGCCCGGCGTGGCCCATCGGTGCCGTCCTGCATTTGCCTCTCGCCGGCTTTGGTGATGACCTGATGCAGGCCAATCTTATTGGAGAGGGTTATAGCAATGCCGAGAAGGCGCTATGTGGCTGTGAGCAGGGACTTGATTGTCTCAGAGGCATTGAGCACCTCGGACTCGAAGTTTGACACATCCGGCAATGTAGAGCTGGGGCAAGGGTTGAACGAATAGCTTCCGAGGGCGTAAGGACCCGATATATCCATCGGGGGAGATACGAGATCCAAAGAGCGGGTGTGCCACTCAACAAGAAGCACAATACCCTCGATGAGCCCCAGAGCTCTGGCGTTGCGGCGTCGGTCAGGAGCCCATATGCACCGTGAAATCTCCGACTGCAGGTGTCGGTATAACATGCCGTGAGCCTCAATGGCTCTTGGGGACGCAGGATACGCATGGATCCACGAGCATCTCGAACAAATGGCAAGGATAGTGGCGCACAGGAAAGGTTCCCGTGTGATCAACTGCTCTCGATTCGCACTGGAACTGTATTGCTGGTCGACGAGTGGGAAAACGGGGTGCATCCATCGGAAAAAGTGGTCGACAAGATGATCGGCCTCTGCAGGAGTGAGGTATCCGTCTCGGCAAATATTGAAATGGTTCCACGAAGAAAGGTTATATCCGGGCGCTGCGGCGCGGGCATCATCGGTCGACGGCACCGTGGCCTCGGCCGCATCAGGAGATCCTTCGCGGACGTCGTGATGAGTCTCGCTGTGCGCCTGAGCTTCGGCATGCGGGGGGCTTCTGCTCTCGGCTCGCAAATCATCTTCGCGAGCGTCGACGGGCGGAGGAATGGGAGCGGCCGCGGCAGTGGGCGGCACACCTGCACCGTTCTTCCGCCTCACGCGCGATCTGAGCCTCCGGACAGGGCCGAACACGCACTGGAGCTGGGCGCGGCGGCACCTGATGCATGGCGGCTGAGGACTTTCCGAGCTGCCCATGTTGCACTTGACCTTGTGCCGCTTGCACTCCAGACAGGCTTGGTAGTTACGACGCGGCAGGGCGGCCGCTGCGCCAGCGCTGTCTGGGGCCTGAGGATCTGTCATCTGAGGCGCGGCTTCGGCTGTCGAGCACGGCCGGGAGGGGTGTGCCTGGAGGAGGTGCGCAGACGGTGTTGCGAGGTGAGGGCTGGCGCAGACGGGCGGCCGAAGTTGGCCGTGCATGCGGGCCCGAAGGCAGCCGCCACTGGGGCCCGAAGGAAGCCGCCTCTGGGGCCCGAAGCTGGCCTTCCCTCGCTGCCGGAGTTGCCCGCCTCGCCTCAGTCCGCCATGACGCACCGCAGACTTGACCTCCGGGGACCCCCGGGACTCCAAACACATGCTTAGAAATTCATAGAGAGGCAGCGCCTAACAGAATGCTGGTCGATTCAAGAACGAAGCAAAACTACAAATACAGCGCTGGCCCGTCGGGACTGACGAACCAGCCATCGAGACATCCGCACCCAGCCACTCACGCCTACACCAGCAATCTGATTCCACCAGAAACTTGAACAAAGCCAAAATGACTACCCGCGCCGAATTTGGACACGACACGAAGGCCGCCGAAGTGGCCGAGGCCTTTGCGAGCCAGATCAAAGGCCGCATCGGTAAGTCGTCGCTGAAGACATGCCGAGAAACAAACTTGACGCGTTTCCACAGTGGCCATCACCGGCGTCGCCCGGACTGGTCTTGGTGGTGCGACCGCGGTGGCTTTCGCCAAACATGACCCCGAGCTTCTCCTCCTGATTTCCCGCACCCAGTCCAAGCTTGATGAGGTGATCGCCGACATCAAGGCTGTCAAGCCAAACGCGAACGTCAAGTCTGTCCTGGTAGACCTGACGTCTCAGGCCTCCGTTCGGCGTGCTGCCGAAGAGATCAACACCCTGGCCCCACGCCTCGATATTCTGATCAACAACGCCGGCTTCTGGGTGTTCACTCGGTCGGTGTCTCCAGAGGGCATCGAGAGTCAGTTCGCCGGAAACCACATCGGCCATTTCCTCCTGACCAACCTGCTCACCGACCGCCTCCTGGCCGCGGCTAAGAAGAGCACCCCCGGAGCCACTCGTGTAATCAACCTCAGCAGCGAGGGCCATCGAGTGTCTCCAGTCCGCTTCCATGACTACAACTTGGAAGGCAAGCCCGTTCCGGAAGAAGAATCGAGCGTGTTTCCCCCTCTCTGGCCTGATGAGCTGGTCAAGCCTAACGCCGACGGATACGCGGGTATGGTGGCGTACGGCCAGAGTAAGACGGCGAACATCCTGTTCTCGGTGGAGCTGAACAGGCGACTGGCCGCGCAGGGCGTGGTATCTTACGCCGTTCATCCCGGGAGTAAGTCCTGCTGAATACTCGCGCTCTTGTACACTCGGCTTACTCTGTGGAAAGTGATCGGCACAGATCTGTCGAGAAACATGGATCCGAAGACGATGGCAGCCACCGGCGCGTTGTTGAGTCAATACAAACCCAAGGCAAGTATCGAAGAGGGTGCATCAACTACCTTGGTTGCTGCTATTGATCCCGCTCTGAGTGGTAAGTGACCAATAGAGTCCTTCTGGAAATTGATATTGATGAACTTCGCAGAACTTAAGGGCATCTACTTAAGTGACTGCCACCTGATAGACGCGGCTCCACATGCCACTGATGCCAACAGTGCGAAGAAGCTGTGGGCACTGAGTGAAGACCTTGTTAAGCAGGCCTTCTAGTCATAAAGTCGAAAACGGCCGATTTTCTGGTAGACTTCTTCAGAAAACAATGATGGATATCAGAGTCACAGCTTAGATCAACAGATCTACAATTATTCTTCAACTAAACTTTTTGTAGAATAACACCAGCTTGTTGAGTATCTGTGTCTTCCCGAACACATTCCCGTTGATTACCTCATTGCCATCTCCTTCTACACCGTTGCCTTGCCACTGACTCCGTTGATAGACACGAGAGTGGCCGTTTGAAATGTTGCCATTGGTGACCTTGTTCCCATTCCCTTTGATCATGTTGTTCGTCCACGAGTTCGTGTATGCAGTGCTTGTATGGGCACTCTTCGAAGCAGATTCGTCTCGCAATGTGGGGGCCTGGTTCCTACCATGGATTCCCTCGGTAGGGCTGGTGCACGGTAATGATGTGTTCGTTGCCGGGGACCTCAAAGCACACAGCGCCTGGGAATTTTCGGCGTTGTGTTTCTATTTGGACCATCAGCCGTGGCACTCGAGCACACCAGCGGAAAACAAACCTCAGCTTCCAGCTTTGGGACAAGCGTCTCGGTCGTTCTTCTGCTGCTCGGATCCATCTTGATGTCCACAGCCAGCTGATAAACCTCGTGCAGTTTTGCCCCGTACGCTCCGGCGATGAAGAGGAGCAAGCTACTTTTCTCACTCTCGAGCGCGTCGAAACTCTTCAATATCTGAGTCCCGGCGCGGAGAGTTTCTAGAGCTCGCCAGACCTTCCGAAGAGACTGGTCCTTTAGTGGTTTGTTGCTGCTCTCGAGCGTAAGACGGAGTGTGTAGATGCGTTCTTGGATATCCTTGAGATGGTTCTCGACTTCGGACGTGTGGAAAAGTTGGTTGGTCTGGATCGAGTTGATGATGGAAAGAAGGAAAGAGAGATGCTTCGTCCGTTGTTGGATGCGCTGCGGAGCCTCTCGCAGCTCTCGCCGTATTGCCTGCACGGCGGCGACAATGTTGCAGACGTAGAAGGAAATTTGCGAGGCGCTAGCGACCGCACCCAGGACCTCAAGTCCAGATATGTTCTGGTGACAATCGCCTGGCGAGCGGCGAGGGCGCCCGGATGAGCCTTCCTGCTGACCCTGCCGTGGCCTAGCTGATTGTTATTAAAAGCCTCAGGGAATCTTCCGTGTGTTGAAAGAGGCTTCGTAGGATGTTTGGGCTGAGCTGACGCATTTTGTCTGTTTTTGGCCCCGCTACACAGTGCTTGATGTCTGGATTTGGGCCGCGGGATCCTCAGCTGCAGAATCCTGCGGGGCCTTTCCAATAAGGCTGAGATGCGGCCTTCGCAGTCAGAACCAATCGCATGACGATATCCGGTGCCGAGAGTTCCTGCGTGAATATTGCAGCAGATCCCGGCGAATAGCAGCAGGGCCGTGACAGACACCGCAAATCATATTATGCACTCCCAAGCCTACACCGCAGTCGCCTTGTCCCTGTACCACCACGTGTCTATCTTCCGTAGTCTGCCTCGTGGCCTGAAAGTTAAATAGGAGTAAGCAGAGAATGCCACATTAAATCCACCAATTAATGAATGGACACCAACTGCACATGGTGTTGTTAAGGTAATCTTTCGGGATACAGAACGGCTCGCTGGGCGGTTGATCAACCAAAAGCCTTTTCAACAGGGCTGCATGAAAGGGAGGTTACATTTACCAAGTTTAGAGAGTACAGTACGATGGAAGCTGTCAAACGTTAAGCCGCCCCACGAAGGCTCCTAGGATTACTTGTGTCTAAGGAACGAAAAGGAACGACAGCCTTGTGGCCTCGAGCGCTAGTGATTTCTTTGCTACGCCTTGGCCTTGAATTTCTCAAGGCTCACTGCTTTCCTCTTCCACCCCAGCGCCATGCCCCTCAGCGACTCAGGATCAACGGCCTCGGCGAATCAGAACCTCTGGCACGGCAACGCAATCGACGGAATCGGAAACCTAGTTCAATACGGCCACCGCAGAGACCACTACGAGTACCACAACTCTCGCGTCGTGTCATGGAAGCCGGTCCGGTCCCGGACATGCTTTGCGTGGACCGGTCTGGTCGGGCTTGTTGTTCTGATCGGCATCGTTTTGGGGAGCGTGCTCCCGACCGTCCTGAACACCGACTCCGCTTCGGCGCCCGATGCTTCATCTCGGTAGGTAAGCGCCCTTGGCTCGGGCTCCGAAACTCCAAGGAGACGGCTGCGCTGACGTTGAGCTCGAAAGGAACTCGTCGCTGGCAGCAAGCCTCAGGTCCACCATCACCTCCCCGCCGGGCCAGAGCTTTCACGTCTTCACCACCTTCGTCGACTCTGCTACCACGCAGGTCTCGGTATGCGTGTGGGGCTGTCCAGGCTGGAGTTGCGCGTACGACGCGGACTGCGGAGATCCGTACCCGTGTGTCAGCTCAACGTGCGCGTCAACTGGTATCTTGCGGAACGGTGAAGGCGTGCCGACAGCCACAACTACTTTGTCGACTGTAGGCTGAATGAAAACGATCTTAGAATATGTCTATCTGGTATGAGTTCGTTACATGCTCGTAAGGAAAAACCGTGAGGCCTCCACCCTGCTGATGGCAAGCTTACTAACTTGGGCATGAAGACTGCCGGGCTTCAAATCCGCGCGGCGAGATGTGGCGACGCGTGGCCATTGAAGTTTAACCGTAGAAGTTTCGAGCGTTTTCACGCCTTCGCCTCCGCCGCTCTATCTTCTTGTGGATTGACTCCGAAGTGTCGCGGAAGATAGCCTGGCATTGCGGCCACGACATCGCTACGTAGATAATTGCGTCCAAGAGGCCTTGCAGAGGGTTTAGCGCGGCGTGGAAATGGGTGACCGTTGGCTGAGGGTTGCCGTCGTGCAGCATCATGTAGATGCGGTTAGCTCCGGCAGGCGTCTACCCGGGAACTGTCAGTACAGCCACGGCGGATGGCCAGGTCTTTCGGAATACTCACGTGGACGATGAGCAATGTCATAAATACCAGGATCGAGATTTTTGCGTATGCTTGCGCTGCTTTCAATGCGTGCACTGCTCTGGGGTCACTCAAGCTCAGATTTCCGGTTCGGGAACGGGCCCTTGATGGAATGCGGGGGAGCCAGTGTGCGGCATTCGAGGGCCTGGATACCGAGACGGCACTCCCGCTTGTTCCGTGCGGCCCCCCTTGATTGTCCTTTTCTTGTTTCGAAGGGCATTTCTCCAAGTCTTGGGAGGCTGGCTGCGAATCCGGCTGATTGGGGTCTTGTACCTGACTCTCATTCCCTCGTTCCTCCGGTGCTTCTGGGCTTGTGGTGGTCGTAGCCATCTGCAACTTGGGGTCCTCGATCTTGGAGAAGGACTCAGTCACTTGAACTTCGGTAAACCGGATGACATGGGTTGGGGGCACGAATGGAGTTCCAACTTGGAGCACTGTGACGGGGTCATCGAAACCGTAGCCCCCACGGCGTAGCTCGAGGGCTTGGAGCACAATCTTCATGCCTGTAATGATAAACAGAACGAAGCAGACTAGCATCAGAACCCTTGATCATTGTAAGCAGGGCGACAGCTGCGGTGATCTGCTGTGCTCACCAGATGGGACCGAACGTGAACGCCATTCGCATCCACTGCCATTTTGAATCTATCCAACACCAGAGCTTGGACGCGTTAGCTCCGTCGCTGTAAGATTGGCTCCTGGCGACTTACTGTAGCTGGTCCGTATATGGCCTTTTGACTGGGCGCAACATCCAGCATAAGAAACACGAAGGCGATTGCGAGGGGAATGCCGTAGTTGATGCTGGTATACCAAGGCTCGAGTCTCTTTAGTTCGAGAGTGGTGAACTTCCTATGACAAAGGTCAATGCGTGTTTGATATTCCTCTGCGAACCACAGCCTCATCTTACCTGAATACGATGAGATAGACGTTGATGGCCATGGAGGTCGTCCATAGGGAAGGCGAAAGGGAGAATCTGTGGGACCATGTCAGCTGAGCGAACATGGTGGAAAAATAGAGGGGATGTACATTTGGATCATGAAGCCTTGCGTGCGACACAGATGCATACTACCGCCGGGCTTTGGAATGCCCCATACGCTGACGAAATAGAACGTGTCGAGGAACAAGTTGCCTAGAGATGTGTAGAAGAGCAAGCGGTTCATCGGTCTCCTCAATCTCGGCTGCAGAACGAAGGTAGCGATGATGAAAAGGGAGCCCGCGAGCCCAAGCATGGCAGAGACCCGCGCCAAAGCCTGGTCGAGGCGCGTTACTCCATCCTGTGTGTCTGACATGATTGCGGCTTCCACAGCTGGAAGAATCTCTCCTCCGCTGCCCCGAAGATATAGACGGCATCTTGAGGGGAAGAGATTGGGCCTCGAGCCCGACAAGTGATCGGTTCGTTCATGCAGAATAGAGTTGCGATTCGGACCGACCACGAGCTTCTCCCGCTGCGTGTTTCGCGTGGCACTTTGCAAACCTTGCGATTCAGGGTGCATGGAGCTAAAGCATTCCAGAAGCGTGGACGTCCAATCCACAGCCAGAACCAACGCTTCCGCCAAGTAGCAGAGTCTCACTTGCAAGGCTTAGATAAGGAACTCGTTACCCATCGATTGGCAATGGGCAATGCGAGTACGATAGCTTCCGCGCCCGGGGTATCTCAACAGCTAAACCAGGAAAGCGGCAACGATCGCGCGAACCTTTGTAAAAGCCGCACAAAGAGGGTTTTTAGCAGGAGACGAGGGCATCGCAGCACGGAATCAGTCCGAAGTTCCGAGGACAGCGTTTGCGGGCTGATAGCAGCAAAAACGCTCGGTGAAGTATGGGACATGAGACGGACACTTGCTGCAAGACTGACGAGCGACGGCTTGAACACTCTGTGCTGAGATAGGAGATCCCGGGTGCCTGGAACGGCCTGAACAGATGCGTGGCTTGGAACAATTGTTTCTGGCGGAAAATGACTCTGCCCGCATATATAAGAAGTCGGCACAACCTAGAGGGTCCGGCCCGGAAACGTGGCGATCTATGATGTGTGCTACGAGTCATAGCATTAAGATGTTCATCGCAAGCAGCATCTCGTCGCGCATGGCGTTAAGTAGCTCGCCGCAGCTGCCAACTCTACCAGCGGAACACCACAGCAGTGGAAGCTGCAACATCCGCAAGGCCACGTCACGCATGGAATCCACGTTGGAACAAGCCCTCGGATGAGCGTGCGTGAAGACTAATTGGCCTCCGGAATCCGAAGACCGACTGCACGGTACATGGCGGGGCAGGGGTTCGTGGATTAAGGTCCTTCTCGCCGGAATATCGCCTGCTGGAAATAGATGATACTGATGTGTGAGTTACCTAGATACATGCCATCCTCGTAAGGCTGTCGGAGATGCCCTATACGGGCCACTGTCGCAGGCAGGCAAAAGCGCCAGGTAGGTTTAGCGTAGGGGTAGATCGCGGACCCGTTCTACGACTAATTATAGCGCGAGGCTAAGCAGTGGTAGGAAGGTACGGGTGTGCCCTAGCGCAAGGTCGGCTGGCTCGGCGTGGGCATGGTACGCGTCTACCTCTGGAAGACGGGCATGGCAATGCGGGCGGCGAACATCTACGCGGGAATGGTCGGGCTGAAGGGCATAACAATGATAGGAATGTTAATCTTGCGCGCATGTAGTTGGCGCCAAGCCCGAGGAGCGAAGCCAGCAGCCAGCCGGCGGGCAGCACCAGCAGAGAGAGAGGAACAGAGGCAACAGCATTGTTTAAGGGTAGGTGAGTTGGGCGAGGTAGATGGGGCTCGCGAAAGACTAGGTAATTGTACGATAAAGACGAGATGGCGCAGGCCATGCTAGATATCCTCGGCCCCAACATCTCCACTATCGATGGCCTGGACTGGCAGCGCCACCGCAAGCGTACCTCGTCATCCTTCAACGAGCGCACGAAGAAAAGAGTCTGGTCTGAGGCCCTCTCCGCCGCTTGGCTCTGTCTGGAATCCACTGTTCGTCGCACCGTACTACCAACGCTGCCAGCTGCGATCCGCTCAAGCCGTGGCGTGATTCTAGCTGGTGAAAATGCTTGATTACTGGACCTCTCAATCGTCCAGACAAGTCAGCTCGACCGCCAAGAATTCCAAGACCATGACGATCGGCGTGCTCCTGGGCAGAGGCTTTGGAAAGTCAGTCGCTTTCCTCAGCTCGACGTCGGCCATTCCAGACTGGTCTTTCGGCTACCGCGATTCCGAGCGTGCGATATGCTTCCAACATGTTTTCTTGAAAAGAGGAGGACAAGTAACCGGCTGCACAAGAATGTTAGCATTGGAAGACTAAGGAATGCTCAGCCTTATCGCCGGATATTGGTCCATTCCAATCTACCGCCAAGAAATACGTCGTTGGAGTTCCGTTTTTTCTCTACCACTGGCTGCTTCCTACACTTCTTTCCTTGCCCATATAAGCATTCTCGTCTGCACTGCTTCTGATACATCAGAGCGATCAACAGACCCGGCCTACTACCATGGAGCTATTCGAGTCTCATCATGGCTTGTCTATCTACTTAGGGCTCGTTGCGATGTCTTTGGTAATCATTCATCAGCTCTTACAATACAAACCAGATCTAAGAGAGCCCCCGGTCATATATCCACGAATTCCTTACGTTGGCCATGCGATTGGCATGCTCCTTTATGGTAAAAGATACATCCGCACACTTGAGTATGCTCTGTACTATTAATACAACGATGGGAATCTTGCTGACGCAGTCAGTGAGCGATATGGCTACGGCATCTACACTCTTCCCATTATGTGCTGGAAGATGTACATTATTACATCTCCATCGATGGCTTCCGCTCTGAACCGCGTTTCCAAGAATGTGTCCTTCCGCCCGATTCAAGTCAGCCTCGTGCAACGCCTTGGAAGCCTACCCCAACAGACCGACAAAATCAACAGGGCAAACATGATGGATGAGGAGGGCCATGGACTCATGGGTGCCATCCATGACGTTATGTATTCAATGCTTCCCTCCGGACCTTCTCTGGAGAAACTCTCACAGGCTGTGCTCGACCGTATTGCCGAAAACCTCCGACACGTTCCCCACGAGAAGAAGGAGTTCGGCTTGTACGATCTTTGTAAAACCATCATGGGACGTTCAACCATCAGCGCGCTCTACGGCAAAGGAACGTCCCTCGACCATGCCTCATTCATCCCTGCTTACTGGGACTTCGACGACGGCTTGCTTGAAATCCTTCTATCCCCGTTTCCCAGCATTACTCACAAGCACCCCTACTCGGCTCGTGAACATATGGTACACCTGTTGCTGAAGTATTTCGAAAGCAATCAAGACAGCCAGGCCTCAGAGATGATGCGCTCACGCTTCGCCATATACCGTAAACACGGCTACTCTATCGACGGCCTCGCCCGCACCGAGCTCAGCTTCATCGTTGGCGCCCTCTCCAACAGCACCATCACCGCCTTCTGGTTCCTCTCGCACATCCTGTCCGACGCCTCAATCGTCTCCGAGCTCCGCGCTGAAATTGCTGCCGCCATTACCCGTGACGGGGACCAGTGTACTGTAGACGTCGCTGTCCTCCGCTCTACTGCCAGTTGCCCGCTGCTCAATTCGATCTTCCGCGAGACCTTGCGGTTGACTAGCACAACCACTGGCTCCCGTCAAGTCCTTGCTGACACGATGATCAGCGACCGCTACCTCCTCAAGAAAGGCGCGTACATTTCCGTTGAGGGGAGCGTCCTACACTACAAGGATTCCATCTGGGGACCCGATTCTGGCGAGTTCAACGCACGCCGCTTCTGTGGCTCGCGGGCTGGTACGAGGGCTGATGGAAAGGAAATTCACTCAGCAGCCTGGCGCGCATTTGGCGGTGGAGATGTGCTGTGCCCAGGCAGGAATCTGGCTTTGAATGAGATTTTGGGGATGGCTGTGCCTCTTCTACTGTCATTCGACTTCACCGGTGCCCACGGCGGTGCGATAGAGACGCCGCCTGTGAAGGATGAAGTAATGCCGGTGGGAGTTCTTAGACCCTCTCACGATGTCTGCGTTAGATTTTCCAAGCGTCCAGAATGGAGTGAAGTTGAATGGAAGTATCGCGCGTAATCTTTTAAAGATATATCTCTAGATAGATTAGTAATGGCGCGAAACAATTTAAGTGTACTTTTAAATAACTTCTACATTTTTGTTACGCCTGCGTATAGACTTAGCTTCAACTCCATGTGTGCTGCATTTACGGTCAAGTCCACGCCATTCTTGATGAGGGCACAAGGGCACTATGCCATTATCTGCTTAATGTATTGCGTTAGGATATTGGCGTGTTTCTTGTAGCACCTCGCAAGAAACAGGCTTCGTGCTTTCAGGAGTCGTAGAGGTTTTCTATGCCAAGGCTGCTCTCGAAGATATAGCACGGGATGCGTGGGGGCCAAGTCCAGGCAGCAGCCCGTGCCGCAAACGAGCATCTCTAGCGTCGACGCTAGTGGCATGATATCTCTGCGGGCAGCTTCCTATCTCCTCACCCTCATCAACTTTCCAAGTGCAACAATGGAGCAGACAGACATGTCACGTTTCAGTAACCCTTTATTCCCGCCGAAATACCTCTGGCAGCACGCCATTGACAGCGCCGATGACGATGTGAAAGCCGCTCTGGACCTTGCAAAGACTGGCAAGCGCGATGTCCTGCAGGCCGTGCGTAAAGCCGCTGACGAGAAAAGAGAGCAAGCGGTTTGGAGGTTCTGGCGATTTGAGCCGCCCCGCCAGGGGACTGTCATTGTGCGGGAAATCGTCATTGTGCGCGATCTTCTGGAAAAGATTGTTCGCTGGATTGATGTTCTACATGACAGCGATGCGCAAGTTCCTGAGGAACGCCAGACTGCGTGGCGTCTTCTCTGGTCTCCGTTCTGGTTTCTCCTCCGGCGACCGGTTGAGGATGTCGAGGCGTTCGGAGGTCTGATCTACGACCTCGAGTACGCCGCTCGCCTGATCGTGGAGTTTGAAATCATGGATCTGCAACGGCCTGGGCTTCTCATCTCCACAGAAAACTCACCGACGAATGCTTTGGCTCTCCTTTACGATGGCATTCTACGCTTATTGGCCAGCCATATTCGCACCGCCGTCCACGAGTGTACGGATCATCCTGGTTCAGAAAAAGCAGTTTCACGGGCGAGAGACGAAACAACTGCCAGAGAGACCAAACTAAATCTGAGGCTTGGGTTGGATACCAACAAGCCTCTTACGCCAAGTCGGAAAATGTACGCGCGAGAATGCCACAGTGCTACGGTGCAGAAGTTCACCGTCTCCCATGACTTACGACACCAAATTCAAACTTGGATAACTGGAGAAATTGAGGATAGCTCGTCTCACAACGCCCACGATAATGCTCCTCTCACAGGCATCCTCGCGGTTGACCATTTGTCCGGATTGAAATCGTTCGGCTCTTGGTGGGGATCTAGCTCGCCATGCTTTCTCCTGATGCACGGCCAACACGATGGAACCGACGGAATTTGTAACATTGTCAGAGAGATGATATTCCAAACAAATGCCCAACTTGAACGTCCGGCTCCAGTCTTCTACATTGATTGTGCTGGCAAGTCTTCAGGCCATGATATTCTGAAGCAGATTGTGGCCGAGCTGGCCTTTAAAGCAGAGGACCCTTCGAAAACATGGGACAGTGTCATTGCAGAATACCACGTCAACCAGACACAAGCGGATATGGAAGGAACCACCGTACCCCCGATGAGTGTTCCCGGCTGCCTCGCCGCAATCCTTGACATCATAGCCCCAGGGCCAGTCACTCTACTGTTGGATCAAATAGGAGAACAGGCCGCAACCCACGTACAGAGCTACATGACCTACGTCATCGACAACTCGGTCAACGTTGTTAAGATCTTGATTACAGTCAAGAATAGTACACCCGAGAATGCAGCTTTCCGTACCGTACTGGGCCATCGCTTCACGGAGCACACAAACGGAGTCTTGGTCCTCTTACGGAATGCCCAGCTGCCACGATACGCAACTGGTGCGGAGTCATGGCACACAACCCTTGAACCTGGTAGCTGTCTGTCGTCTGCCTCGCTCTCTGAGCAGAGCGATGCTCTCATTGCGGCCGTCAAAGGTCGCGGGCTAACTACTCTGCTCTCGCTGGTCCGGAACACGCCCGGCATCTTAACACACCTACCTAACAGCGTACTAATCACTGCTGTCCTTAACAACGACACCCGCTTCCTAACATACCTACTGACTATCCCCCAATGTGCTACAGACCCGTCTGCACTTGGCTCGGCCTTCCGCGTGGCCGTCTTGACCAACCTTATCCGCTGCACCGCCCTCCTCTTGTCCCACCAGCCCGCCGCCCCCGACCCGAACTCCCTATTCTCAGACGCCATACCCTCCATGTCTACCCCGCTCCTTGCCGCTGCTAGTCGCAACCACGCCCGTCTCATCTACCTGCTGGTAGCCCACGGCGCCGACGTCAACCAATTCGCGGCTTCGGACAGACTCCTCACGCCACTCTTCGTTGCCGCGAGCGCCGGCGCTCTCGACGCCGTGAAGGCACTCCTCGCGGCACGCGCGGATGGAAACGGCACACGTGCTGAGGAGGCCGCTGTTGCTGCTGCCGATGCCGGTCATGAAGCCGTTGCAAAGTTTCTGGTGGACTACGTGGCCGAGATGAGGCGCTCGGGGCGTAAGAAACAGCCAACCGTTGGGGGATCGGGGTCTGGGTCGGGCTTGCGCCGCCGCATTGCCTACTCCAGGTACAAGTCGCTGCTCCGTGAGGCGTCACCTGGCTGGCCGGTGCGGGAGAGAGGCCGTCGGCACTACGGGAGCATCGTGAGAGCAAGCGTGGCGCCATCGTTGGCGGCGGAAGATGATGCGGTGCAGCGGCTTGTGCGCATGGCTGACGGGAGCGATTTAGCAGGCGTGGAGAAGGCAATGAAGGCGAAGGTGCAGAGGAATAATAGGGAAAGCAGTGGCAATATGCTGGCGGCGTTGGCGGCAGCTGGACAGCTTGACGTGGTCAGGACGATAATGGAGCAGCGGGAGCTGCTGGATATCAGTGAACATCATGTTGGCCAGGCTTTGGAAGAAGCCGCCATGGCCGGGCAGTTGAGGTTTGTACAGCTCTTCTGCGAGAGCGGTTTGGATTTGGGAGACCGATGCTACTCGTCTGCTCTGACAGGATCTGTGAGAAATGGGCATATTGACGTCGTCGACTTCTTGGTTCGGCAGAAAAGATCGGAAGAAATACCGCAGAAGACAATGGAGGAGATCATAAGAGGGGCTTGCCAGCATGGAGATTCAATGGCGCTGCGAGTGCTCCGGCTGGCTGAAGAGCGCTTCTCCAGAAAGGAACTTGACCAGGTTCGGATGGAGTCATTGCCGCATGCCGCACGTTATGGGCACCAAGAAGTGGTGGCTGCGATTCTCGACTCCGAGACAGAGATTGATACCGACTCCTTTCTCGCCGCGTTCAGGACTGCTTGCACAGCTGGCCGGGTGGATATGGTAAATGAACTCATCGGCAGAGATTCGAGAGGTATGATTCAGCCACTACATCTTGATCAGGGCGCTCGAATCGCTGCCTTTCGAGGGGTCAAGCACACTTTCCAAACGCTTCTTGATCAGCAGAAGCTGGAAAGTCCGGATGAAACCCTTCATAACTGCCTGGTGCTGGCAGCTGGCAACGGGATGCAGGACCTTACGGAGTTTCTGTTTAACATCATCCAGGACGGGGAACGTCGCATCTATGCCGCCACGAGAGGACTCAGGATGGCGGCTCGTAACGGTCACTGTGAAATGGTCCGCTACCTCCTGGATAGGGGAGCACGCATCAACGATGCTGTACCAGACATCAGTGCTCCACTAACCTGGTGTTGGGAAAAAAGGAACGCAGGGAAGTCAGCCGAGATGACTGCATTACAAGCCTGTATCCAAGGTTTCGATCGTTTCCGGTTCCCCTACCACCGAGGTTTGAGGGAGTGGGAGAATGGAGACGAGTATGCAATGAAACTAACGCTCCGCCTTTTACTTGATCGCGGTGCCGACGGAAACGCGAAGGGCGGCGCGGACCACCTCCCCATCCAGAATGCCATACGGTATTGCCCCATTGACGTCGTAACACTAATCCTTGAGGCTGGGGTGGACGTTCCAGCTGCCGCCGCTTCTACCAGCGACCTACTTGAAGGGCTCAGCAGCCGCGATTACGAATTGGACTGCGGGATCAGATTTCAAATTTTGCTCAATACCGGTGCAGAGCTACAACGAATCCCGTCACTTGTCAAAGAAGCCCTCAAATACTTTGACGGCGACATTGACTCCGAAAATTACCACTCCGAAGGTATTAATCCGGATGGTCGATTCGAACGCACCAAGTCCATCACTGCCGCGTTGACGGAAGGGCCCGGAGCCATCATCAGGACAGCACTTCAGATACTGCCTGAAGAGAAGGCTACCGACCCTAGATATGGTCTCGTACTTCAAATGGCTGCCGCCATCGGCGACGACGCCTTCGTCCAGCTCCTCGTTGAACGCGGCGCCGATGTGAACACGGCAGGCTTTTACTACGGAACCGCACTACAAGCAGCGTCCCGCTTCAGCCATCTCTCAACGGTAAAGCTCCTTCTCTACGCTGGCGCCACGGTCAACATCCTACAAGGCCGGCACCACACAGCACTCCGCGCCGCTGTAGTTGGCGGCAGCATCGATCTTGTGCACCTCCTGCTCGAATCCAGCGCCGACATAAGCCTCTCGTTCACGACATCCCGACTTAGTAGTTCCGAGAAGAACATGGCACCCACAATTATGCAGCTCGCGGTCGAGCATGGGCACCTCGAAATTGCCAAGTTGCTGCTCCGCAATGGAGCACCACCGCACCAGGATGAGGCCAAAGGGCCCAGCACACTCATAATCGCCTGCTTCGAGAGCAACACGGCCATGGTATCACTCCTACTCTCGGCTGGTGCGCCCGTGAACTACGTTGCCACGCCGCCTTCGGGCATCTTGTACGGCGACGAAGACGGTTGGTGCAGCGCGCTTCACATGGCATGCATGCAGGGCAACCCGGATACCGTCCAGCTCCTCCTCGATGCTGGGGCAGACGTCGAGATGAGTGCTGTTGAGCCCAAGTGGCGTTCGCCGCTCACCACGGCGGCGAGCAAGAACCGAGCGGCCGTCGTCCGGCAGCTGCTTGGTGCCGGAGCGCATGCAGATCGGCTATCCTACTGCCACCACAACACCAGCAGGACGGCGCTATGCGAGGCCGCTGAGAATGGCGCGTTGGAAGCGGCCAAGGCTCTTCTGGCTGGCGGCGCGGCGCCACACAACAAAGAGTGGCGGCCGAATCCACTCAATCGTGCATGCCAACGCGGCCAGCTGAAAGTGGCAGAGCTTCTTTTGGAGGCGGTAAGTTTCTCCGAGCTTGAAGAGCCGGCGCTGCTGTGCGCCATGTACGCGGCATCTGAAGCGTGGTGTCACCAGGATGAGGTGTTCAAGCTGCTGTTCGAGTACGCGCCTGCAGATGGTGACGCGCTCGTTGCGGCGGCAGCGGCTGGGCTAAACTCGGTCGTGTGGATGTTGCTGGAGAGCGGCGTCAACGTCAACTCTGTGAATCTGGCTGGTGATACCGCGCTCCTGGAGGCTGCCTACAACTTGCACCCTGATGTTGTGGCTACACTTCTGGAGTACGGCGCGGATATCAAGATCAAAAACAAGCATCGCGGCGGGCCAATCATGTCTGCGTTGGATAAGTGCCTGGGACGTCCGAACACGTTGTTGAGGCTCATGTTCAACGGGTACAACAACCGCGGGGGCCACTTTTACACGCTGCAAGAGTACAGCCCATATGACTGGGAAGGTGCTGCAGATTTGCCAGTCGGCGAAGAGATTGTAAACCTCTTGCTCCAGCATGGCGCGGAAGCTGGTGACGAGAGCCCAGTTCTGGAGAACGGCTTCACCCTCGGCTCTGCACTGCACCTCGCCGCCTTCCTTGGGAGTGAGGCCATTGTCTCGGCACTGCTTGATCATGGTGCGGCCATTGATATGTGCAGTGGACATTTTGAGACCCCTCTTTTCGCCGCCATCCAAAGCAGCCAAGCTGTCGTCGTGAAGTGTCTGCTGGAACGAGGCGCCACTTACCAGTACATGTCAGAGAAGCGGGGCACTCCTCTCCATTTCGCCTGCCACCAGCAGTCAAAGCCTACAGTGCGACTTCTACTGCGCCACGGTGCTGATGCCAACACTGTTGACACGCACGGCGCGACACCGCTGACGACTGCTCTAAGCACCAGGGGCCGCAACGACCGCCGATGCTTCGATGTATTCTTGGAAGAGGCGCGGGATGTGCGAATCACGCCCGAAGACCTGTTTGCTGCCGCCGCCACTGAATCCGACCCGGCAGGAAAGCTGAAAGTGCTCCTCAACACTGACACAGCCATCACGCCATCCGAAGATGTCGTCTGCGCCGTGCTGGCCAACTGGCGCGCATCGCGCGACCAAGACCTGATTCGCCTAGTAATCTCCCGCACCTGCCATGCCGGCGTTACTGAGCGTATTCTGTGTACCGTATCAGATACCAGCGCGCTAAAGATACTCGTCGAGGAGGGCGATAGCGCCATATCCGCCATCACGCCCGCAGTGCTCGAAGCCGCGACGGACCTGCACAACATCGACTACCTCCTCTGGATTGCCCCAACCGTGGTTCCCACCGGGCCGGTCGTGATCAATGCTCTCAAGACCCACAGACCCTCGCCGCGGCTACGAGGATACGAGCCTCTCAAGCACACGCAGCCGCTGCTGGAAGTCATCTGGCACCGCAGCCCGGATCTCGTCGTGACCGAGGAGATGCTGCTCCACGCGAGCACGGCCGATGATATGGCATTCCTGATGGGTCGCGCGCCGCCAGATCTGACCGTGTCGGACGAAGTCTTCCAGAACGCGCTTCTACGTTCCGACCGCGCCAACGTGTTGCGCGCCATCTTCTCACACCGCCCAGCGTGGCAGATGAGCGAGGCAGCCGCCGTCAAGGGCCTGGCCAGATGTTTTCGTGAGTCGGAGCTGGAGTTGTGGGATATCCTGCTAGAGTATCAGCCTTGCCTCGACATCACTGCCGCCCTTCTGCGCGAGACGAAGCTTACAGAGAAATGGGTACAGCTGGTCAAGAGCTGGGGGAGGACGTTTGTCGTGACGGAAGAGCTGAGAGAGGTCGTCGACGCGAAGCTGGCGAGTACAAGCCAAACGAAACTGAAGGCGATGGTGTATTCGATTGGTGAGATGTAGTCGTACAGAATGTGACTTGACCAAAAGAGTAAAGCCTGGCAACGTATATATCTACTCTATTATATAAAGCCTGGTTCAACGCTGTTGTACTGGTCTTCCATGCTTATACTTTCTTTATTTTCTGCCGAGACATTCAATCCCAATCGTTGGTGAGTGATGCTCAGGAACGCGCACGTGACTCGGGATTCGGTGAAACAACGTCCGGCCTCGGCGACGCGACTCCCACCGCGACGCGACTTCCACCGCACATGGCCGCCTTTCCATCACGTCCTGCATCTACGTCATCCTTCTTGGTGCCCGTCGGCCCCTTAGCGATACGCCACTGCCTTCAGGACGCCGTCACCACCCTTCAGGCCGTCCTTGATGTGATCCGCCCCAGAGCGGCTGGGGTTTGGCGTTTCATGCGCCCGACCATCCTTCAGGCTGTCTGTCGTGGTCCGCCTTGAGCGGCTAGGGTTCGGTGTTTGTTGAATCTTCCGTCAATTCGCAACCATCCTCTATCCATAGCATCATTCACCATTCAAGCCTGGTCTCCATCACCTGTCTTGTGCAGCTAACAATCTTCGCAGTTCCCGCATGGCTACCTCTACCGACTCGCCTCCGTGCATCAGCCAGCGCGCGTTTCCCGTCTGGCTCGACCCCATTCTGATCGAAGAGCATACCTTCTCCCGCCTCGAATCCGTGAAGCACAACTCCGTCGACTTCAAGTTCCAGGCCCATTACAATGGATCGGATGGATGCGCAGCGATACGGTTCCTGCTGATGGTTGATCTGAACATTGGCGGAAAGTCTGCCAAGCGACCATTCCTATACGTTATTCCGTTGGCGCACCTTGCAAAGTCGGATCCGATGGACTGCTCCGTCGTCAGTGACAGCGAAATGGGCCATTCCCCTGTTTGCTCAGCAATCCGAGACACTGGCTTTCTCGCTTCCGGACACGTCATCCGCGTCAACCTGCGGTTACAACAGACTGGCCACGTGCTATCCAGGTCTTTCGGCGCTGGAATCATCCGGCCACGCACCAAGACTGCCCATGACTTACTCGAACAATTCAATTCCGTCTCCAATCTTCTCGGCTTCTCCTTCTACCTCAAACATAGTGCTCCTTTGCAAAAGCAACTTGAGGACCTTTGCTGCGGGCTTCGCTCCGACATTCTCAAGCAGTATGACGTGCCACTCCACCAGATGCAACCGGTAGATTGGAGCAAGATCGGAGTCGACAAGTTGTATTCAGTTCAACCGCCGCCTTCGCCGGAACTGCCACCGCAATACGAAACTGTGCCAGCCACTCCCCCAACCCATGACAAAGCCCTTGCACTAGCCAGTCCCTCCGACCGTTCCATGATTCAAGAAACGCAGTGTGAAGACGACGTGGTTGCTTCCCCGCCGCCGCCCAGCACAAGGAAACGCCGCCGAATATCTTCCCCACGTCCTCCGGACAACACTCCCCTGTCCAAAGATGACTTCACCCATGATCTCGCTTCCCTCTTCCAGGCAGTCATACCCACCATCTCACCACGCGAGTACCTCGACCCACAAATGCAATCCTACTTCGACGACTTTCGCACTGCCGTGGCCAATGTAGACGCCTGGGCTTTCGACCGCGCATACGGCCGCTTCGCTGTCCTGCTCCTCTACCACTCCATCCACCAGAATGACCCAGCACCGTCCCGTCCATCCTCGCCTTCCCCAGCCTTGACAGAGCAAACCAACGTTGAAGACGATGACAACACGCACGCCGACAGTGCAACAGAAAACGACACAGTGGACGACGACGATGACGACGCTGCCCTTCTTCAAAGAGTCAAGGCGAACTGGCCCACCAGGCGACCCTTCTTCTATGACCTCTTTGACCTCGTCATGTGGGTGCGAAAGCGCGACCGCTGCGGCGTTCCTGACGCCTGGCCCAGCTTTTGCGAACTCGGCCGTGCTATGCGCGAAGCGACACAGGCTGGCGTCTTGTTAGAGGACGCCTTGGGGGGGACGTATGGTGCGGTAAAGGCGAGGATTATGGCCATGGCCGTCGTTGGGACAGGTAGACGGTAATAGATGGGAGAGACCATGTAAGAACCGTGTATTGCTTGAATACAGTCTCAGGAAGATCTTCCCTACCCGTACTGGTACCGAATAATTTTTCATTATAGGTCAGCTAAGACTTTAGCCATTGTTTTGTATGCATGCTTTGACTCTCCCCTCTCATCAGCCCACACTCTGACATAGGCAAGCGAGCTAACCATGACGCCAATACCTAAAGCTTGCTGACGCAAGGTAGCTTATAGGCAAAGGGCGGGGTTCGGCTGTGACAGGGAATTGCCGCTCAGGAAGTCTGGAGAGCCCGTTCCATCCTTGCCTCTCTGCCTAGGCTAGGCCTGACGTCGAATCACTGCAACCAAGATCCAAGACTTAATATATAGCCGCTCTACTCACAACACTATGATACCACCTCGCCTTCACCGCGAACCGGGCAAGCAGCGGCGGCGATTACAGCTTCTGGTGCTACGCCGAGCGCCTGCGTGACCGGGCGGGTGAAAGCGAAAGCGGGGAAGGTTGGGAGACGGCTCCGCCCACCTTCCCGCCTCGGGGGAGCCGCCCACTTATCCCACCGGCTTTCCCGCACATTTTGAGTCAAACCTCCTGCCTGCGCACCTACGAGAGCCGCGTCGCCACGGCCCACGGGCACCATGGCCGCCCAATCCTCCCCGTCCCCCGCTCTCCCCCAAATTCTTTCAGGCTTTGAATGCACGCTGCCCAGTCGACGACCGCCATATTTACGCTTTTCCCTGGCTAACACACTCCGCTCGCCTGCTGCAAATTCAATTAGACAGACTGCGTCGTCCAATATCAGTCCGCTGCGCACCTGTGTGTAACCATCATGCGGCTAGTCGCCCTCTCCGTCCTTGTCACCGCTGGATTCCACCTCGCCCCGGGCGTCGCGGCGCAGAACCAGACTGCCGGAAAAGATGACTTCATCGACGGCCTGCTCGCCCAAATGACCGTCCCAGACCTTGGTAAGCAAGCAATGATGTAGAACCGAGGCGGCTCTCCATCTCTTTTGTCGTCATTTTAAGCTCATCTTACGAGCCACGCCCCTGCAAAGCTTCCTGTTACTTTCTGTGCTTATGCCGTTGTCTCAAACGGAATAATGAGTAGTCAATGGCGTTCGACTTCATGTCAAAAAGCAACTCATCATTACTCGAGCGATGCATGGCTAAATGAGCGCCACTGTCGCCGATTCGCGCGCTGTGTGCACATAGCAGAAAATGCAAGAAGGGAAGCACTAATGTCCCGGGCAGTGCTTCAATTACATCTCATGTTCGGAGACAACGTCATCGGACCCAAATCAGAAAATGAGCTCTACGGTAAAACTGCCTCCCGATTACCGGGCATATGATCTGACGGTTGTACAAGACTTTGCCATGCGGTTTTCCCCCGATTCGTCTATCGGGAATATGCATGATTGGTGATAGCGCATCTCGAGCCCTTTGTTCCACTGCGGCGCTAACTCATATCAGGTATCCTCTGAATACATCGCGCTACAATGAAGTACAGAGACTCAATGCAGACAAGTCTCGACTCAAAATCCCGTTTCTACACTTTGGCGAATGCCTACACGGTGTTGGCTCGTATAAGCAATCTATGTTCCCGCAGTCGTTGGGCATGGCCGCCAGCTTTGACACCGACCTTGTCTACCGTGTAGGACGCGCCATCGGCACCGAGGCCAGGTCCATTGGCATTCATGCTTGCCTTTCTCCTGTCCTCGATCTGGGAAAAGATCCTCGGTTTGGAAGAGCCCAAGGTGCGCCTTGCAGATTCTCATCTGCCTGATCAGACTGCTAACAGACGCACAGAGGCTTGGGGTGAAGACAAGGTGCTGACGTCCCACATGGGAGTTGCATATGCCTCTGGCTTATCCAAGAATGGATCCTGGTCAGATCCTGATGCCGTTGCTCCCGTGATGAAGGTTTGTCGATCTGCAACGAGTATTCTTTGATCCAATGCTGATTGGGAATTCACCAGCATTTTGCGGCTTATGGAGCACCGCAAGGTGGACTCAATGCTGCGCCATGGATGGGCCACGGCAACCGAGAGATCAGGGAGGAACTGCTCATGCCGTTCAAAGCTGCCGTCGAACTCGGCGGTGTCCGTGGTGTCATGATGTCTTACAATGAGCTCGACGATGTGCCCGCGCACGTGCACCCCATGCTCTATGGAGCATTGGAAGAGTGGGGCTACGACGGTTTTGTAATGGCAGACGACACAGGTAGGAAACTACGTGCGTTTTCAGTGAGATCTGTCTAACGACCAACAGGAATGATAATGCTACAAGGACGTCATAAGGTTGCCAGCTCCGCTGCCGATGCCATTCAGCAGTGGTTTAATGCCGGCGGCATGATTCAGTTCTACGACTACTCGCTGGAGACGTATCTCAATGTCAGTATCAGCTCGCACGTGTCAATGTGTGACTTTGAACTCACTCTTCCAGACTACTATTGACCTTGTCGAAAACGGGACGGTGCCTCTATCAACACTCCAAGCTCACGTCCGTAAGATACTCGGCGTGAAGTACGACCTTGGACTTTTCTCCGACGCGTACATTTCCTCTGATATTGACCCACAAGCCGTAGTAGATTCGCACGTACCTTTGACGGTCGAAGCTGCGCAGAAGAGCCTTGTTCTACTCGAGAACCGCAATTCCACGCTCCCGCTTAGGCCAGCTGAGCAAAATATCAAGAAGATCGCACTCATCGGGCCTTTCGGTGACATGCTCAACTACGGTGATTACTCGGGGACTTACGGTTCGTCTCCAGTTGCCAACTCGTCGACAATTCAGCAAGCTATGCAAGACTATCTGTCATCCCTCAACAGCACATCGCCAGTGGAACTGGTCACCAGCTGGGGCGCCAACACCTGGTTATACAATGCGCAGTATCCAATCCCCGGCTATCATTTGTCTCCTCTGCCGTCCAACGAGACAGACCAAACAATTGAAGGTCTTCTTGCAACATACTTTGCCGGTGTGGACTTCACGTCCCCGCTCGCGCAGCGAGTGGAGGTTCCGGTCATGGACTGGGGCCTCTACCCACCCCCTGGCCTGGAATCAAACAACTTCAGCGCAACCTGGGAGGGCTACCTCACAGTCCCACCATCGCTTGCAGCCGCAGTCGACGGCTGGCTCGGAGTAGCCGTTTCGCCCAACACAACGGCCGCACTGTACGTCGATGGCGTGCTAGTATCCCAGTCGCCACTCACCACCGCGGGCAATTTTCTCTCCAACATCCCGCCGCGTACGTACTCCCAGGCCAACAGCACCGCGCCCCCGCCCGGATCAGCGCCCTTCGAGTTCGTTCCCGGTGCCAAGCACCGCGTGCGCATCGAGTACGTCGCCTACAACCTGTACCAGAAAATCGAGAACCTGTCCTCGGTCAACGCGCAGATCATGCTCTTCTGGAACCTCGTCAACCGCGGCGCCAACGCCACTACTGACACCATCTCGGACACTGCTTCCGACACCGCAGCCATCTCCCACGCCCTCGCCGCCGCCAGTGTTGCCGACGCCATCCTTCTCGCTCTTGGCGCGAACTGGAACTCGGACGGCGAGGGCGGCGACCGCGCATCGCTGACGCTGGCGCCCAACCAGACGCGTCTCGCATCCGCTGTCCTGGAACACGCCGCCTCGTCGGTGCCGCGGAAGCCCGTCGTCCTGATCCTCCAAGGGGGCCGTCCCTTCGCCATACCCTCGATATACGCCCGTTCCGACGCGGTGCTGGCCGCTTTTTTCCCTGGGCAGGGCGGCGGGCAGGCCATCGTCGAGACGCTGTTCGCCGTGGGTAGTGGGGCGAGCGGTCCCGGGGGGCGCGTGCCGCTGAGCGTGCCACGAGACGTCGGGGTGCTCCCGGCCTACTACAACTACAAGCAGACGGCGCACGCCGTGACGTACCTCGACGCCGAGCAGTACCCGGCCGCCTACCCATTTGGTTGGGGCTTGGGTTACTCGATTTTCAGCGTCTCCTCGTTTGCTGTCGACGGCGGCGACACTTTTTCCGACGGCGGGACCTTGACTTTCAGGGCTGGTGTGACGAATGACGGGACGTTGATGGGGAGCTATGTGGCGCAGGTATACTTGCTTAGGCGCGTGTCGAGCATCACGCAGCCGGAGCGTCAGCTCGTGGCATTTGCGCGGGCGGATGGCGTGGCGGTTGGAGAGAGTAGGGACGTTGTGCTGGCAGTGGACGTGGATCGCTACCTAAGGATTCTGAATCGGAAGTACAACTGGGAGTTGGAGAGAGGAGACTACACTTTTGCCCTGATGGCGCACGGAAGCCCAACGGCGAGTACCGAGGTAAATGTAACGGTTGTTTGTGTGTAGGGTGTAGAAAAAGGACCGTATATGCTCTAGGGATGCTTCGAACAGTTGCTAAATGCCAAGGCAACAGTGCATGGTTTAAGTAACACCGCCTCTCGATCTGGCGCCAATCATTTGACCCCACTTTGAAGCCCCCATGTCGCGGCCGATGGGCGTAATCATTTAAGCGAATGTTGCGCAATGTCAATTTTTCCCATTTCCACCCACATTCCGCTGCGATTACCGCCATCAACGACGTGTGCAGCACCAACCACTGGGACTAGCGTATGAGCTACTTCCCCTTCAAGCATGCGGAATGCCCTACGACCAGGAAACAGCGCAGTCTCGCCAAAGACGCCTTGCCAATCAAAAACCGCACGCATCATGTTTTGGCGCGACACCAACGAAAAAAATTCCATTGCCTCCACATAGCGCCTTTTCAGAAAGCAGGACCAGACCGATATTGTCAAGTCGTAGAGCAAAAGAAAAAGCGAATGACAAGGAATTAAATTGTGAAAAGCCAGTCCATCGCTGTAGGTCTTGAAACCTTTAAAATGAATCTGGTTCCTGACAACATCTCAATACAAGCTGCAACACTGAGACAGCCACCGTCCCACAAGAGCGATAAATCTGGTCTGGAGTACCGAGTACAGGGTATACCAAAAGCATATGATAAGGAAAGAGTTCCTGAAGTAGTTTCACAAGCGTTGAGTCTTCCACCGGACACCGCCGTGAAAGTTGGCTCTGTGGCACTTGATCCATACACACGACGGCATAGTGTGGCAACTGTATCGTTCTCCAGGACACCAGAGTGTTTGGCTTCACCCCCAGAAGACCCCGAAAACGAATGGACCTTTGAGGTTCCCAGCAGCAGCGAACATAATGAGCCACTGAGGATTTCTGTGGATACCCACTTTCGAGGTTTCACTCCACTAAACTCAGGGAGTGATACTGACTGTGGAACGGAGTAGGTTTAAATACTCCTCTCTATAACTGTACGGTTAATTAATACTTTCCATCATTTAAAAAGTATCATTGCAGTAACGGGCTTGGGAGGACACGCGTTTGGTTCCTTCAAGCAAAGCGGAGGAAGTCACATGTGGCTTCGCGACAGCTTGCCGAATGATGTACCCGACGCAAGAGTTTTGATATTTGGCTACGACTCGGCCCTTACGGACCCAAACTCATTCCAAAATCTGCGGGATTTGGGGATTACACTTCGAAGAGATATCAACAATTTACGACACTACCAACTTCCCAGTGTAAGTAATACTAACAAAAGGCTAGTACATAGCTAATAAGAAATAGGAAACTGAATGGAATCAAGCGTTCAATCCAACACGGCCAATGATCCTCATCGGTCATAGTCTCGGCGGCATCGTTATTAAGCAGGTCTGAGCACATAGAGAACCATGCAATTACTAAAACAACAAGGATATTGGGCTGATTCTCATCAGGCTCTCCTCGAACTGAAACTGCAGTCAAACGATCTATCATCCCAGGTCAACCTCAGCGCGATACGTGGCCTGATTTTCTTTGGCGTACCAACATATGGCATGAACATCCAGTCTCTCATACCAATTGTGGGCGACCAACCCAATCGGAGCCTGCTTCAGTCTCTAGAAAAAGACTCCATGTTTCTCCAGGAACAGAACGAACGTTTTCACAAAGAGCTTAACAGCTACGAACTCAACATTGCCTATTTCTATGAAACAAGAATGTCACCCACCGCTCAATGGGTATTAACATTTCTCGCTCTGTATCTATCAATTTACTGATAACGTACAACAGTCTCCCAGCAACAAATGGTGTATGAGCGGCCCTCCCGCCATTCTTGTAGACAAGACCTCAGCAACCAATGGATATAAGAGCCCTCGGGACTTAAGAGGACTTGTCAGCCATCATGAACCGATGGACCGGACACACTCTAAACTTGTGAAATACCGACAGCATGATGGAGACTATAGAACAGTTTGTCATCTCATTCGTACACTGTTGGAGTCAATTCCTGAAGGTGCGTTATGTCGGATAGACAACAAGTTAGTATTTTGCAAGAAGCTTACCAGCGTTCAGATGATTTGGAGTTGGAGATGCAAGAAAAGATGCAAGAAAGGCTAAACGGTAAGAGACTCATATTGTGCTATCGGGGATGTGAATTTGATGTTGATTGTTTCCAGCCTGCTTGAGATCTTTAGCCTTCCCGGAAATGGTGTCCCGCAGGATGGAGATCGAAACGGCCGAAAATACATGCAGTTGGCTTCTTCAAGACAAAAGATACCAAGCTTGGTCGGAACGAGATCAAGGCCTTCTTTGGATCACCGGAAAGCCTGGTGCTGGAAAGTCAACGTTGATGAAGTTTGCTGTGTCACATGCTGAGACTGCTGCATCTCGTTCCGATCGGGATCCTTCATCCCGTGTAGATGATGATGGTTCAGAAAACCGCTCTATTGGAGAAGATGTTGTGCTTTGCTTCTTCTTCTTCGGACAGGGCACTTCACTTCAGAAGTCACCAATGGGCTTTCTGCGTGCAATTCTGCACCAAGCTCTCCCGCGATATCGTCGAAAACTGTTGGAGCTTTCTGACACGTTCGAAGGCCGCTGTGCCAGCCAAGGAACCCCGGGCAAAGACTGGTATTGGCATGAAAAAGAGCTCGAACAATATTTGTTTGAATTGCTTGAAGAGGCCACACAATCCGATTCCATCCAACTTTTTGTTGATGCGCTTGACGAGTGTGGAGAAGAAAATGCTCTCAGTCTGGTTGATTTGTTCGAGCGCCTGATGAAACGGATTCTTCAGAATCAGGGTAGACTCAAAATCCTCTTTTCGTGTCGGAAATACCCCATTCTTCACGTAGAGAACGGCACCGAGATTGTACCAGAAGAAAGCAATCAGAACGACATCAAGAAAGTTGTTTTCCGCATTCTCCGGAAAGGTCAATTCTTAGAGGCAAGAGCGCAGGAATTAGGCGAAGCGATTGTAGAAAACTCGACCGGAGTGTTCCTATGGGCTGTCCTAGTGGCTCCACAGGTTGTCGATATGAATCGCAAGGGGAAACCCATAGCGGCTATCAAAATCGGCATCAAAAAAATTCCACGGGAGTTGCACGAACTCTACAAGAGAATACTGCTGAGCTCAGCAATGGAGGAAGATGACTTCCTCTGCTCTTTGAAGCTCTTCCAGTGGGTCTGCTTCACTGAAAGAAGACTGTCACTCCCGGAGATGCAGCACGCCATGGCCTTGGATCCGGACACCCAGTACAAATCGGTTGATGAGTACGTCGAGGGGCCTGGCATGGCAGAAGACGAAAACAAGATGGCGAGGATGATCAACTACCTCTCAAAAGGGCTAGTTGAAGTAAGAGGCAACCATGTTCAGGTGATTCACCAATCAGTCCATGACTTCCTTGTTGACGAAGCGCTGTACATGGTCCTTCGGAGAGTTGGAAGACCTGCAGCTAGTGCTTCTGGACTGGGCCACCTCATGATTCTTCGAACCTGTCTGCAGTACTTGTCTCTTAGAGAGATTGCGAACTTAAAAGAAGACTTTGCTGGAGAAAATCTTGCATCTTTCCCGTCTGAAGCCAAGTATCCGCTTTTGGGTTATTCAACCACATACTGGATTCCCCACGCTTCACATGTTGAGTCTGCTGGTCTAGCAAATGAGGAGCTCTTGCAATACCTCTATAGGACTTTCAATGCTCATAATTGGGAGAACTGGTTATGGGTTCACCGCGAACTCCACAAAGAACAGGGCATCGAAAGGGGTTACTTTCCGGAATCGACGATACTACACATTGCCGCAAGCTTTGACCTGCCGTACTTGTTTTCTGCGCTCATGAAAACATCGGACAATGACATGAACTGTACAGACTCTGAAGGCCAAACCCCACTATGGTGCGCAGTCTCCTCACAGGACAAACGGAGAGTTGCTGCTCTAGTCCAAGACAAGCGCGTCAACCCAAATTTGGCAAACAAAAGGGGCGAATCTCCTCTTCACGTTGCTGCACAGTGTAGCAACATTTTGACCACTTTACTAGCCTCAGACAGGCTCTTGATGAATGCAAAAGACGAGCAAGGTCAGACGCCAATCTTCTTCGCACGCAACCACCCAGAATCCCTGAAAATCTTCTTATCCATGAAGAAAATTGACTGGAATGCTCAAGACGATTTGGGACGCACTCTACTTTGGTGGATTGCACATGATCAGAATGTTGAAGCTATCAAGGTCATCCTTGATCGATCAGATCCGGACCTTGGAGATGCGAATGGTGTCACTCCTCTATTCCTCGCCTGTTGGAAAGGCTATCCTACGGTGGTTGCGAGCTTACTTTGCAGTAAAAACATAAGCCCAGATGCGAAGACATTGGCTGGCCGAACACCTTTATGGGCGGCTGTGACATTTTCACGGATTGAGATAGTACGCCTGCTACTGGCTACTGGAAGGGTGAATCCTTCGACTGAGGATATAAATGGATGCTCTCCTTTGCATATCGACCCGGAGCTTACAACATTATTGCAGCAGGAGGGGAACTTTTCCATCATCTCACCATTCTCTAAGACACCACCACCAAAAAGGCCGAAACCGAAGCGCAGATATACACCCCCGAACTGGTCTGGGCAATATTTTGATTTTTGAATCCTGTACTTCACGAACTTTATTTATAAAACAATGTCGTAGAATACAAAGTTTATGAAAACACTCTACACGAACTGCTAAGTGTTGAAAGAGTAGTAGTGCATCCATATTGTTATTCTCCTATCTTGTAAGGCGGCCCCAACTTGTTCTTTCCGTCCACGTCTCGAAACTCCAATTCCCCCATGAGATCTTCAATTCCCACGAATGTCCGGATCTAGTCATGTCAACAACGAAAAGATAACGCACGCAGTTATACTCTGCACTTACGTTGACGGCAGTGACTTCCCTCTCAACCTCCCGATCCGCTTCGGAGAAATCAATAAGGATGCTCGTCCCGCAGACGCGGCAAAACTTATGCGGTTTCTTCTGGTTCCCGAAGCGGTACGCCGAGAGGTCGTCTTCGCCAGAGCTGAAAACGACGTCTTTGCGCTTAGGATATACGAGGAGGTAGCCGTTCTTGGTGCAGATGGAGCAGTTGCAACGAACGACCTTAGAGGAGCGGATATCGGCGACAGTCGCGGTGAACTTGACTCTGCCGCAGTGACAGTTGCCGTGGTACGTCTGGGTCTGCGGCGGCGAGGACATGGCGGGCAAGCGGGAGGAAGGGACGCAGATGAGTAAGAAGAGGAGAAGAGATGCAAGCATAAAAAATATGCCGTTGACGACACGAACGAGAGACACACAGTTAGGAAGAAGATGGGGCACTTGCTTTTATCCGCCCTGGCCCCCACGTTGTGTAGAACCGACGGGATGGATTTTGCTTATCTACGATCCATGTGCTACGTGCCGCTTTCCCGCCCGCCGCCCCGCCGTGCATTCGGAGTCCAGCCCCAATCCTCCCGAGCGCAAGCTTTGGCGCCCGCCGCCTGCCGCCCCCTGCAGTTTCCACGCCACAGAGTCTCACGACACAACCCCTCGCCCGACAACGTTGCCATCACTGGTGGTCGCCTAACAGGCCATGAAGGAGCGTCTTGAAAGCTTCTCCTTGGTGTCGGCATCCAGCTCTTCGTAAGCATCGATCATGAATTGGCGCTTCTCCTTGGAAGTGGCATCGGCATCGAGCTCTTCGTAGGCATCGATCATGAACTGGCGCTTCGTCTTCTCGCTCGAGTCGGTCTCGAGCTCCTCATAGGCATCGATCATGAACTGACGCTTCGCAAGCTTCTCCTTGGTGTCGGTGTCAAGCTCCTCGTACGCATCGATCATGAATTGGCGCTTTTCTTTGGCGTCGCTCGAATCGAGCTCCTCGTAAGCATCAATCATGAACTGGCGCTTCGCGAGGTTCTCCTTGGCGTCAGCGTCGAGCTCCTCGTAAGCATCAATCATGAATTGGCGCTTGTCCTTGGCGTCGCTCGAATCGAGCTCCTCATAAGCGTCGATCATGAACTGACGCTTCGCGAGCCTCTCCTTGGTGTCAGCGTCGAGCTCCTCGTAGGCATCGATCATAAACTGGCGTTTTGCGAGCTTCGCCTTGGTGTCGGCGTCAAGCTCCTCGTAAGCATCGATCATGAATTGACGCTTCTCCTTGGTGTCGGCGTCGAGCTCTTCGTAAGCGTCAATCATGAATTGGCGCTTCTGCTTGGAGGCGGCGTCGGTGGTGTCGAGCTCTTCGTAGGCATCGATCATGAACTGGCGCTTGGCGAGCCTGTCCTTGGTGCGGGTGTCTAGGGCGGCGAAGGAGGAGGCAGAGGAGCAGAGGGCATCACGCTTCTCCCACGGCTCGGGGGCGTTGAGCTTGGCGAGAGCGCGCTCGAGAGCGGCGCCCTCGAGCTTGGGGGTCGGGACCGCAGCGGCGGTGGCCAGGAGGACGGCCAGCACGGAGGCGATCTGGGTGGTCTTCATGATGAACGGAGGGGGCTGTGAGTAAAGAAGTCTTTGAGGAGATGGATGAGGGATGTCGAGGCGATGCAGGATAGGATGCCACTGGCGAGCTCACTTAAATACACGCTCTTGATGCTAGACCGAACGATGAGAGGACGACTCCTCGCTCACTCATTGTTGCCGACCCTGCCGATACTGAAGCTTCAGGACGGATTGGATACGGGACATGATGGTGCCGCCGGAAACATGAGGTTGACGCCGAGGTGCACTGCCCAATCGGTTCTCGACTGGTCGCATCTCAACATACTCGTCCTTGGTTCAGCCGATTGATAACGGTGGGGAGTAAGAGTCGTGGGGGGCCTTGGAAAGCGGAGCTGAAGGATTATGCACTCTGCTCCCGCGTCCGAAGAGATCAGCGTGCTAGCAGCGAAGCGAGGTGTAGTCTGAGCGGAGCAATTATCCACGTAGCATTGCAGCGTAGCAGGAAAGCATTCAGATGTACCAAATTACCAATCATGTTTGCTATGTGCAGTATACTCCTGTTGTGTGGGCCCAGTCTTACCCTGATTCAGTCGGAGACTTGACGCCGGCTACGGAGTAATAGCAGGAGCGCCCGCAGGATTCATAATCGTCCGGACTCCAGTGGCTGGCGTTGACCCTTGACCTTGAGGTATAACTTCCTTTCCTGGTTAGCGTATCTTGGTATAGCGCAAGGGCAGAATCCTTCGTCATGCAGCCAAGTTCAGCGCATGAGTGCACCGTAAAGAGTCTACCATGGTCTTTCTCTCTGCCACTGCTATTGTCGCTGTGATCCGTACCCGCTTCCTCCCTCTATCACCATTCTTCGAGATGCTCCAAGTGCGCGTAGTCTCGTCATCCGCCTCACGGATCCCCTGCGGTCCATGCTACCTCGCCGACATCATCCAGGACGCCGGACAGGGCGAGCACTTCATCGTCGAAGCCGCGTCTGGCGCCTACCTCTTAGTCCTCAGCAGAACGGACGCTGCGGGGCACTCGCCTTGGTCGATCGACGACGCCCTCCAGTTCTGCACCGATGCCATCCAGCAATCTGTGTCCTCAGCAGTCTGCCTGTTTGACGACGACAGCAGCGCGCTAAAGTCATCCTCCTCCTTCATTTCGTTGCTCAGCATCTCCGACCGAGCGGCCGCATCCGTGGGCAGCTGGCCGGCGGGCCTTTCGACCAAGAAGCAGCAGACCTGGACTGGAAAGCTACAGCAGTACCGCAAAAAGCTGTTCTGGCTCGTCCTGGCGCTGCTTCTCGTCGTAGCGGTAGCCACGATAGCAGCGTTGCACCCGTCCTCGCCAAAATACTGGCAGCGCTACGACACGCGCGGCAGCCTCGGGCCCCGGTACCAGCTCCAGTTCGACCACCACAACGTGTCGGCGTGGGCGGCGCGCTACCCTTCGCCCAACGACGCGTGGTTTCTGCGCATCGACGACCAGGCCATGGTGCCGCCCGAGCTGGTCGACGCCGACGAGCTGCGCTACCAGCGCTGGTTCCGCGCCCGCTACCTGGAGGCCGACGCGGTGCGCCTCCGCGGCGACTACCTCCAGGAGGGCTTCCTCAGTGACCCGAGCGCCATCCAGGTGCCCGCCGACCGCGCCTTCCACATGGCTCACTGCGTGCTGGCCGTCAGGAGGTACTGGCTGGCGAGAGAGAGCGGCCGCCATGTTTGCCCCCGCGATATCGATTACAAGCATATGAAGCACTGCATCGATGCCTTGGACATGTGGGCCTTTCCCGAGGGGCCGCGACGGTCTTTGCCTCCGACCATGGGCGGTGGCGCTCACGGTGCTACTGCTGAGGAATCTGGTGTGATTGTCGACGAGTCGGATGATACGAGGCTGGTTTGGCGCACCAAGGTCTGCTTTGACTGAGTGTACATAGAAAATTGACATGTTTACACCCTTTTAAAATACGTGTTTGCTAGTGCTCAATGGCTGATTCGTGATGCTGGAGGTTAATTTCGCCAGCTTCTGAGTGCACATGTTGCTGTTGGAATTCTACCCGTCTCCCGCTGGGTGATGCCTTCCTTTGCTGCACAGATTACGACGGTCAAACGAGCCAGAAATTCATTCTTGAGCAAGCAATATAATATTGAAGCTATTGCTACCTGTCTACAAAGTATCAATGCCCGTGTCCCGGAATGTCCCAGTTGCCAGCGCCATGAAGAATATGCGACCTCGTCCACTCCTTGAGGTCGTCAAAGTTCTTGCACACGTGCACGACATTGAAATCCGGTGTCGGGAACTCGTGGCCGGGGAGGCCCTCCTCGGTGAGGATGGGCGTCATCTCGGCCGAGCACTGCAGCTGCATCCGCAGGATCTCAACGCAGTGGTCCAGGTGCCCGCGGACAACGTGCGGCGGGTGGTCCACGAAAAACGTGTTGTTGGCGTAGTGGTCCGGATACGTCGCCATGCGCAATACGTTCTTTTTCCTGTCAGTTGCATTCAGAGGCTGGACAACACGGACACACTCACCAAACAGTGCAATTGATGGAACACTTCTGGATATCCTGCGATCCCCCCTCCCATGGATTCGGGGATTCTGGTCCAGTTGCGGCCCGGGTCCTTTTGCAGTTCCCCGAGCTTCGATTCCTCGACGCGCACGGGGACTCCGCCAACTTGAAGCTTGTCAGTCACTCGTGTGCCCAAAGGTGCAGCCAGCAGACTCACGCATCCAAAGATCATCCCATGCTTGGTCCACATCGTCACCAGCGCCTCTGAACGGCGACTTCCGGTAGAAGCTGCCAGTGATGGTTTGTGGCGAGTATCGAATGATCGTCTGGGCGGGAGCTGGAGAGAACGTGTTAAATCAAACCCAGACGAGGGCCGCTATGAGACTTACACCACGTTGATGACTGCACGGCGCAGCTCTCTTCGTCAGGGTACCAGGTGCCGGCATCGAAGACGACAACGCTCCAGGCCACAAACGCCAGAAATGAGATTACCATCTTGTAGGGACTCGGCCTCTGTTTCTTGCCTAGATGCTGCAATCCCTCGTCTCCTTTCTGCTCCACGTCCACCTCATCTTGGTAGAGCAGGTGATAGGCCGGCTTGAAAGCAGCTTTCATGCGTTCAGCAGCTCTTTCGAAAGAGGCCATAGTCAAAGTGGTGAATAGTATGAGAAGAATGTGTTGCAGTGGATGCAATGGGCCTCTGTTTTCTGCCGAGTCGGATATGGGCGCCGCTCGGATGCAAGCACCTCTGGATGCACGGGCCAGTGTGCAGCGTTGGGGGTCGTCGTATAGTACATGGATGGCGCAGCTATCTGCAGGCCTCGGCTCCTTCGCCCCGTTCCGCTCCCGTGTTTCCCCTTCTCGCCGCCGTGGCGCAATGTAGATCTAGATAAGCGCTATCCAACTGAGCTACAGAGCGCCTCAGCCGCAGCCAAACCTACGATAAGAGCTGTGCGGGGTTGATTGTGGGGGCCTTCTTGGGGATTTTTCCCAAATGGGAAGTTCGCCAAAACACTCGCGTCGTGCTGAATCCTTCGTTTGATGAACCGCCAGGAATGAGCAGGCTTAGAATCCTACGGTGCAACCTCGAATTTACCCGTCAGAGCGCCTAAGTCGAGACCCCACCGACGACGCACGATGTGGACTGCCTAACGACGAGGGTTGTAATACTGTACATGCATGCCACGGAATAATCATGGGGGTTCTTCGCGAAACGTCGTATGATCTGGACAAGTGGATGTTCCGGTCAGCATCAAAGCAGGCCGACGCTTTCGGGCCAACGGTTGCCTTCTGGCACTGGTCGTGGAAGTCGGGCTTTTCAGTCCTCTCCCCGAACCGCTCCTCTCAGGACAAGGTCCACTTTCACAAACCGCACAATGCGCCTCCTTAGCGTTTCTGTCTTTACGCTTCTTCTTTCAGCACTTGACGCAAGTTGCGCTGCGTTCAGCCAACTCTGCAAAGCTGATCAGATCCACGACGTCGATATTTGCATGGTCTTCGCCACGCCTCAGCATGACTCTTCAACCTATCATCTCGCCTTTTCTGGAAGGTTTCCTCAGGCTCGAGGTTGGGTAGCCTTCGGCCATGGGTCCGCCATGGACGAAGCACTCATGTTTGTCTTCTATCCTAACGAGCGAGAAAATGGTATGTCGCCCTTACATTGTCCTCGTTCAAGACTTTAGCTAATGAGAGTAGGGCTCACTGTGAGCGTCAGATCAACCAGGTCAGTTAGCCCGCAACTGCTTATAGGCTAAGCCTTAACATTTCTCCTTCACAGCGGTCACTACCCTCCGCACGTGTCTTCCCAACACAGAAACCTGTCAGTGTTGCAGACATTCGTAGACAGTGAAGGATATTACAACGCCGAGATCAAATGCGAGTCTTGCAGAGCATTGGAAAATGAGCATGACGGGTACGAAAGCTGGATATGGTCTGCCAACGACTATCAGAAATTCCAGACAAGCGAGGTGGACGAACAGCTACAAATGCACGTACTCTACGGTAAGTTTTAATGTCACGGAATCCATCGAGTATGCTAAGTTCCAGCAGACAGATTTGAAACGACTGTCGAAATGTCATCAGAAAGCACCCTCACCCTGGTTGGAGACAGGATAAGCACAGGCATCAGGGGCCCAGGGTCGAAGGACGCAGTTCCATTCGACCTGCTCAAGGCCCACGGCTTCTTCATGCTCCTCGCTTTCCTGGCAGTCTATCCAGCCGGCGTGCTGGCAATCCTTCATGGAGGCAAGCGGGCTTTTTGGATGCATGCAGGAGCGCAATTGAGCGGAACTGCATGCGTCCTCCTTGCATGCGCTTTTGCCATCCTTGGGTCTCACGGGCACTCCCATTCTCATGTAAGTCTTCAGTTATCCGTGCATTTCCGCACCGCTGATATTCCTTGTAGGGCCCGCTCATTTTATCGCATCAGGTACTTGGTTTCGCAATTCTAATCTTGATCCTCTGTCAAGGCGGGATTGGATACCTGCACCACAGAATTTTCGTATTGACCCAGGAGAAATCGTGTTGGTCGCGATGGCACAGGATTCTGGGCTATGTTGTGCTTCTTTCCGGCTTTTCCAATGTGGCTCTGTAAGTGTCGATGTTCCGCAGAAGTATTGGTCAGGGACTAACTTAGATCAGTGGCCTTTACATCAGGCAGGTATTTGATAATTTTGGCTTTCTCCTTCTTCTAGGCGGCTTAGCTTGTGGCACTTGGGCAATGGTAGGGAAGATCATTGAGAACCTCGATTAAATTAGGTGCTATTCTAAAACAATAAAATAAACTTGAGATCATTAAACATTTTGCAACCTAGGCGAAGTGGCAAGGCACCAGAATTATTTCGCGACACTAATTGATGAACCGGCTTGCGAATGGGAGTCCAAATGATGTTGTATTCGGCTAGCATCTTGCGAGATCCTCCGAAAGGCGAACGAGGTGGCTAGACAATTGAAAAAGCTCAGTTGTATACGCAGCTCGGCTGTCAAAGTTACACCAAATTACCCCCACGAGTGCTTCATTTCGACATGACGCCCAAAATTGCGGGGCTTCGTACGCGATGGTTTCGTAGTGTTTCGTACGCGGGGCTCGAAGCGGCTTCTTCGGACATGAAATGGCGACAGCCAGTGACTTCGCGATCACTCAGATGCACAGCGCTGGGGCCATAACTCATTACAACTCGTACTGCTCGCTAGAATTACCAACCCTTCGCCCAATCAGTACTTCCCGTCTCGATATCCCCCCTCCGGCTCTCACATCCACTCCTCTCTTCTCTTTCGACCTGCACCTCGACTTGTGCCACAATGACATGTTGGCGTGAATCCCTCATCATCATGTGATGCTCGCTGTCCATATCGACAGGAATGGCTTGCGTGCTGTGGGAACGGCTTCGCCCCTCTTTCGAGGATCCCTCCACAACAGCAGGAAGCGGGAAACGATTCGGACGGTTGATCGGGTCCGTGTACTCACTGTCGATGGTGATATGATGGTGACGTGACCCGGTCGTAGAACCGTAACCGCCGGATCCGCCGGTACTGAGCTCCGTCGGTAAAGGCTGTGCGGTCCAGAAAGAGCGCGTAAAGAGGGCCCGAAGGACCGGGGCGTTGACGCAGAGAAGGGCGACTGTCGTCTCGCGGGTGCCCCATAAGTTGATGTTCAGCGTCGAGGGATGAGAGCCCAGCGTGATGATGACGCGGATGACGGCGACGGTGATGGCCAGGATGCCACCGAGCAGGAAGCAGCCCATGAATATCTTTTGCTTTAAGGGCCGCTTCAACGTCCAGAAGAGAGGGATTGGGATTGAGAGGACGGCCAAGTCGGTGAGAATGTTGCCGAAGGAGACAATGGCCACGTTCTGGGGGTGGAAGGTACAGTTTAGACTCGGCCGGGGCCTAACCTTCCAGTTGTCCGGGAAGCTCGGACAGCTAAAACACACGGTGAACAGGACTGCGATCCAGCTGGCCGCGACCAAGAGAGAGAGTATTATCAAAAGCTTCCGCTGCCAAAGCCTGAAAGTAAGCCGACTGCTGTAGAGCGAGTTAGTTTCACAGTGTGAAAGGAAGAGAAGTACGTACTAGAAAAACAGCATCATGGCCTTCATGCTCCAAATCAGGCCGGGGTAAGAGAACCAGCCGATGAATTCGAATTTTGAGCCTATTCCGATGCTTCGTACCTCGGCGATCGTCATTTCATTGAGTTGATCTTCGGTAAACTCTACAGCGGTCCCATGCCGAGCTGTGTTTGTCAGCATCAAGAACACCAAAATCTCCATCGCAGCGGGTACATACTGGCGTGGTCCACGACGATGCCATCAATCGTAAGGCAAATGACAGCGATGAATCCAAAGTAGTCATCGCCGAAGAAGCCTCCAAATCCGACCATTCTTATGCGGACAAAGTATCGTAGCGCGAAAATGAGGACGCCGAAGCCGTATTCGCCCCAGAGTTCTAGGAGAGCCGCCTGCGGTAGTAGTGAGTTAAGGACTTTTACACGAGACTGAGAACGTTTGCTTACCTCATTATTTGCATGTACGGGCGGCATCGTGGGTTTTGCTGTCCAAGGAGAGACTGTGTGGGGGAATTGAAGTCATGAAGGAATGAAAGACGGACTCAGATGAGAAATACCTTAAATGGCCCTGACTAGGACGCTGCCTATATTATAGGACGCTGCATATATAGGACATCAAGGAGAAACATTTGCGGGAGCAGCCATGAGCATCTTACGGCGCAGGATCCCTGAGGGCTGAGACACTCTAGTCATTCGAAAAGCTTCATTGGTGATACAATTAAACTTTCGACTATAAATACGCACGTGCTAAACGAACGCTAGTTGGACTCGCGCGACCCAAAGCGTCGGGATTTTCAAGGCCCGCTCTATGAGACACGGCGCAAATGAGAACATGTAGAAACATGTAAGAGACTAGAGATTTAATACTTTAAGGACGTGGCATGCGCTGCTGGGTACGGGCATTAGCCACGACAGTCGGGAGTCCCCGGGTAACTGCAGCCGGCAGACATGTTACTAGCCGAGAGATGTTTCAGATATGTAGTGTATTCGATTAAGCGAGCGGTAGGGCTCCAGGAGCGAAGCTCTAAAATGGTTTCAGATGGTCGAGCGGCAGACTGGTAATCTACCGGCTCCGCCGATCAACCTTCTCGTAAACAAGACGCCGCGGAGAAGGCTTACTGTTGCGGTCCTTCCCAGGTCGTCCTGGGAAGGAGCCTCACACGTCAAGTAGATAGGTCGGATCGACCTGGTCGATCCGACACGACTAATTCATCATCATCACGATTCATTACATCCTTCCCAGCCGTGACATCCGGTAGCTGCGATTTGGTTTTTTCCACTACTAGGTCTCTTAGACTAACCAGCGCTTCGAGGAACACCGATTTTCGAAGACGCAGAAGGACCACAAACTCCACTATCCTAGCCGCATTACCGCTACCGACCTCTCTAGGTCGACCCAATTGCACAGCTAAGCCCACCCGCCAGCTTCCCACTCCACTACACACTATTCTCGACCTTCGTGGTCGAACGAGCGTTTCGTCCTCCCCGACCGGATCGCTCTAGGAGAAAGCCGCGCCCCTCCAGCGCCAAGGACGAGGGCAATGGGGGGGAAGATCATTGAGAAGTTTAAGAGACCACCGGCCGCGCAAATTTTTAGCGAATACTCCGATGAGATGCCTGAGCTCGAAGCTATGATACCTAAATAGACGAAGATATGCTATAAAAATCAATTGAATCACTTCCTAACTAGCCGGGTGTCAAATCCATTTATCTTGAAATTCTAGTAGAGCCGTAGGATGTTGCCCGAGAGGGTGGCGGGGACGTCGAAGATGCGTAGTAACTAGCCATGCTTGGTGCCGTCATCAACTTAGTACGTCATAAAATGTGTTATACTACATCGATACAAGATTCAAGAAATTGTAGAGTGGAGATTCGTTCGTGCTCGCTGCTTCAAGAACCTTAGTTAAATTAGCGGTTCCAGGGCACCCCTACCGCTAATTTTCACCTCAGGAATCTGCTGGACTAGGCTTTTCCATTCCCCCAGCTCCTTTGCGTCAACCCAGTTACCATGAATCTGTGCCTTGACATGGAGAGGTAGCTGCACGATGGCAACGGCCTTCTCGAACTCGCGTGTATCAATGATAACCAAGTCATTTCTGTTCTCTTTTCGCCTTTCAACCATGGCCATTATCCACCCATCTCCCTCGGCGGCATCGTCACTTCTCGGAATGAAAATGGGTTCTTGAATCAATGACTCGTCACCCGCATAGAAGAAACGGGTCTTTCCGGTCTCGTGGTTGTGCATTGCGAGGGCGTTTAGTCCGTGGAAGATATTCTTCCCACCGTCGCTTCGCTCCGGCAGGAATACATCCGCCCAGAAAATCTTCAACTTCTTCGCCATAAATCTCTCGTCGATACGCGGGAACTCGGAGGGCATGTCCAGAATGATTTGCGGATCTGGTACTTGTGTGTTGGTGGGCTTGCTAAGGTCGAGCTCCCAGCGAACAAAGTCGGCCTTTGCGTCGGCAGCAGGCATGCGTCCATCGGTGGGTGGGAAGAATGGGAAAGCATTGTCGTGGACACGGCTGGATTCAAAGAACAGCCTGGTGCTACCGTCCTGCTCGACCTCCTCCCAGGCGCCGCCAGTGTGGATAGGCATGCAGTTCCTCCAGTGGTATGTCCTCGTCTCTCCTTTGGCCCAGCCCGGGGGCATCTTCCCTCCCACTCTCCGCGGCACTACAATGAAGGTAGCCGGCCTGTCGTAGCTCCACGCCCAGTGCTGCTTCCCCCTCTTCATCCTCGCCACATCCGTCTCGAACGGCCACAGCACCAGAATGACCCAGTTGTCGGTAATGGCACAGTCGTGGATGGGCGCGCACCACGGACTCTCGAGCCAGACAACGCTATCCTTGACCACATCACCCGCCTGATCCAATGCATACACCACCACATCCTTCGTCGCCAACCCCTTCGCCTCGTACCCAAACACTACCAGCTCCTTCTTCTCCGGATCGACCCTGGGATGCGCGGTAAACGTCTTCGCCTTGACAGCCCCCTCCCTGGCGCCGAACGGATCGTACCCGCGCGTTCCCAGCGTATCCGGATCCAAGCTATACGGCAGCGCCACCTCCTTCAGCGCCAGCAGCTCGCCGGCCCACAGCACCAAGTTCGTGTTGGCGGTGCTGTCGACGGCGGCGCGCACGCAGGGGTGGTGCGTGAACGGGTTGCGGTACAGTCCGAACAGCGCCTCGCCGCGCCGGCGTTCGAGCAGGTACCGCTCCGTCTCCACGTACGCCATGCGCATGTCGACGCGGCCCGCTCGCACGCGGAACGCGCTGACGCTGCCGTCGCCGTCGATGGGCACGTTGTCCGGGTGCGGCGGCACGAACGGGTCGCACATGACGCGGTAGAAGGTGCCGTTGATTTCGGGCGGAATCGTGCCTAGCACGGGCAGGTCAGCGATGGTGCCTTCGAGGCGGCAGGGCTGGTTGCTGCCCGCCAGGTCGAGGGCTTGCGGCCATTTGGAGCTGAGGGTGCTTGTTTCGGTTGTTGTGGCGGACATGGTGGTGGTGATGATGATAACGGGGAGTGTTTCTTTTGTGCCTTTTATACCATTTCAGCTCGGCGGCAGTCGGTGGCAATTCTAATGCCGATGCCGATGGGATTTCAGGCCGTGTTCAATTACAAACATTGGCAATAGGGAATGTTGACACTCGAAAAGTATACCGTCTTAGATAGATGTGGGGTTAGTCTCGTGATTCGCCCATTGCATGTACGTACTTTAACAGCTAACCTATTAATTAGGGTGCCGGATCTCTGTGGAAACCTACGGCACCCCAATCGCTCCGGCATCAGATGGCGGCAATCCATGTGGGGAACGATGCGGGGGACGGGCGTTGTAGTACGGGATGTAGCTCTCGAGGCGATGCCGTACTCGTTAGTGCGAGTCAGAATCACCGTGCAAGCCGGGGAGTTATTTGGCCGCGTTAGATACTTCCAATCAACGACGCGCCGCATCGCATGGTCGGGTCTCGTCCCCGCAAACGCAGACCACAGCACCACATTGCCATCTCGTTCCCCTCTGTAATAGAGGTTTGCTTGCAGGGTGTGGCCTCCGCTCGGGAACGTGGCGCTAAACGTGGCCCGCAATTCCTACTTCCCGAGCATGAGAAATGCGGGCGAGATAGCTATAGATGGTATTCAATCGTTTGGTGACACCACGATGTTTCTTGGTCCATATCAGCTTTTTTGCGGACTGCGTGCTGTTGCGGGACGGGTGGTGAGACTGGAGCTGTGGTTCAAAGAAACCACCCGTCCGGCTCCAGACTGACATGTGTCTTACTGCTTCAGAAGCCCTGGAGGATACTTACAGATAAGACTTTTGTAGAAACTTGAGGTGTTCTTCGCTGGACATGTTCGTAAAGGCCTGTAGTGTGAAAACACTACCCAGAAATAATGTAGCCTCTAGTACACCTGTATGCAGATCGCCGGAAGTGGCGGAAAGAATCTTGAACAACGTGAGTGGGCTCTGCCTCCGCCAGGCAGACTGCGGAGTAGACCAGCTCCAGGAGATGTGGGACTCAGTGTGATTTCTTCAGACTCGAGCGGGGCTTCGCGTTGATCTCATGCGGGGCAACGCTTGAACACCCCAAGCATTGATATATTTCCAAACTGATGATATTTATTAGAGCTCAAAGCTCGAAAGTCAGCGTTGGACATGGGAAATGTTTCCTGTTTGAGCTTTTAGGGCCGGGAGTGTTTTATATGCAAGACGCCAACACTGCCCAATTAGGCAAAAGTATGCGCTCATAATATGTCCCAGCCATGCACTGCACAAGGCATATAAATACCACTTCATTGTTGCTTCTCAAACCAATTTCCAACTCTACTGGCAACGTACGCACATTTATCATCAAAGCGGGAACCACGCCAGGATGCAGGCCGCGAATCGCTTCCAGAAAGCCCTTAAAAAGGGGGGAACTACCTTCGGTGCATGGCAGGTAATGCTTTGTCTCGTAAAGCAGAAGCTTGGTAGCTAAAGTTCTAGATAGATGCTGCCTGGATCCAATCTCTCTCGTGCCATTGCCAGTGCCGACATGGACTGGATTTGCTTGGATATGGAACACGGGAACATTGACGGTTCGAATCATACAATCTTATCCCATCCCATCGGAAAGGATTAACTATTTCACAGATGGACAGATGCATGAATGTGTAGCAGCAATTGCAGGTTGTGGTGTCAGCCCTGTGGTCCGCATTGCCGCAAATGAGACTTGGATGGTCAAGCGTGAGTGTATTTTCCAGCCCACCTTCAAACAAGCGCTGAATCCTCAAAGGAGCGCTTGATGCCGGTGCCCATGGTATATGCGTACCGCTTCTCAACACTGCAGATGACGCCCGCAAGCTCGTCTCGTCAGCCAAATTTCCCCCGCAAGGAAAACGTGGATTCAGCCCGGAACTCGCGATAGGGAAGTTCGCTAGTAAGAGAACTGGCGATTACCTTCTGCAAGCCAATGATGCTCTCGTCACAATTGCTCAGATTGAGACTAAGGAGGCACTGGACAACGTACGCGTTCAACTCTGAAGTCATCCAACCCCATCTGACGGCTTCCCAGGTCGATGAGATCGCCGCTGTACCGGGAATTGACGTTCTCTTTATTGGCCCTTTTGACCTTGCCAACGATATCGGCCACCCCATCATTGGTGGCATCATGCACGATGAGCTGAAGGCTGCCTTTGATCGTATTTACAAGGCCGCCACCGACAACGGGAAGTGGGCCGGCATCTATTGCAACAATGGCACTGAGGGCCACGAGTACGCACAGAAGGGCTTTCATATGGTGAGTACTTCACTCGACCTGTTTCCTCTAAATCAAGAGAGTTTTCTCATCGAGTAACAGGTTTCCATTGGCGCTGATCTTGTTGATATTCCAAGCCACTTCGACAACGCTTTGTGTATGGCGAGAGGCGAGGGTGTGATTGGATGAGCCATTTATCTTGGAAGTTTTCAATTGGGCTTGGAATGATGAAAGTGGTGGTCGTAACATTTTTTCAAACATTCGTGGGGAAAAGAAAGTCGAGGGCGTCGGGAACAAGGATCCGGCGACGTAGAAAATCAGTTGTGGGGCGCAGCTGTCGTGTTGCAAAACCAAGAGACCCTTCCGGTTGCGTTCTTTAGGTACATGCAAAATTTCCGATTCGCTGTACTCAGCAATCTCCACTATCATGGGGCTATCGCCGATCCTCTGCCCAAGCCAAGGGATATATCGATGCACAAATAGTAGAGAGCATTTTCGGATGACATGACGGTCGCCTATGCACCATTCCAGACCAGGCAGGTGTTCCATGCCAAGCTGCGGGCCGACGGAACATCTCGGGTAGGGCTGGCTCCGTGCACAAACTGCTTTTGTCGACCTATGCCCTGATATAGGTATTCTCCGATCCCGCCTTGCTGGGGGCGGTTCGGCCCCGGTCAGTAGCTACGCATGGATATAAGCAATACTGATTCTCTCCAAGCGCCGAATGATGCATTGCCTTGCCTATCCAAACTTCACACGTCCGGGAAGCAAAATGGCGCTCTCGATTCTCAATCTCACATTTTGTGCTGGCTTACTTGTTGCCTTCTGTGTGGGATGGGTTGTCTACCAACGACTCTTTTCTCCACTCGCCAAGATCCCTGGTCCTTTTTGGGCATCCATCTCGCGACTGTGGTACCTACAACGGATCAATGCCGAGGACATGCACCGCTACACTAAAAAGTTGCATGAAAAATATGGTTCTTAATTGCCAGTCCGAGCCGACCTTTGTTTTCGCTGACTTTTGGTAAAGGACCCATTGTGAGAATTGCACCGAATGAGTGCTCAGTGTGTGATCCACAAGCTTGGAAAGAAATCTACGCCGTCAACGCTGGCTTCACCAAGACAGATTTCTACCTGACCCAGGCACCGAATCTCTCTCCGCATGCCGACAGCTTTACCCAGCTGGATGAGAAGAAACACACATTTCGCCGCCGCATGATCCAGCACATATTTACTTTCAAGACGGTTTTGGACAATGAAAAGTACATAGACGTTGTCACCGAGTTATTCATGCAGCGCATGGCAGAGCTCGCCGATAAGGGTACTGTATTCGACATCTCCGAGTGGGTGCACTGGTGAGTTCTCTACCAAATGACTTGAATACAAACAATGACACTCAGCAAAGGTACACGTTTGATGTCATTGGTGAGCTGTTCTTCGGCCGCATGTTCGGGTTCCTTCGCGAACGCAAGGACATCGGAGGTTACATCGCTGCCGTGGACATTATCCTACCGCACGCCATCCGCGTGGCAGTACTTCCGAAACTATTGTGGCCTCTGCAAATCCTCGTTTTGCCATTTTCCGCAAAGCTTAGGCGTAGCCTATCAGTCTTCAAGTCTTTGACTGCAGTATCGAAGAAGTTGGTGGATGAGCGTGTCGAATCCGGCAAGGGCCGACCGGATATGCTCGAAAGGCTGCTTGAAGTGAGCCGCGAAAAGTCCCCCGATTTCGATATAACAGACGTCTACACAGAATCATACACAGCCATCTTCGCCGGCAGTGACACTACTGCTGTCGCAATCCGCTCCGCGTTGTACAATCTCTGCAAAAATCCCGATGCGTACGCAAAGCTGCAGAGAGAAATCGACCAATATCAGGCTGAGGGCAAGCTCAGCTCTATCATCACGTATGCCGAAGCATCGAACATGCCTTACGTGACTGCAGTTTGTAAGGAGGCCATGCGTGTATTCCCTTCGATTGCTCTCAGCTTCCCGCGTCACGTACCCAAGGGGGGTCGCAATTTATGTGGTTATTACATCCCAGCTGGAGTATGTTCCCTGATCGCAGCATCTCAAGTAAAATGATGTTAACAAATACAGTACCGGGTTGGCGTGAATCCCGCTGCCTTCCACTTTGTGAAGTCCATCTTTGGCGAAGATGCCGACGATTTCAACCCCGACCGTTGGTTCCGCTCTGATGCGAAGGAGATGGAGAGACATATGTTCCAATTCGGCCAGGGTAGTCGCCAATGCATTGGAAAAAACGTACGTGCTCATGTCACGTTATTCTCGCACGAGCGCTGACTTCTTCACCTGGAACAGATTGCTGCGGCAGAAATTTGGAAGTTTCTCCCTGAGTTTCTTCGGACTTTTCGTATCGAGCTTGCGAATCCTAAGGCTGAATGGAGAGAAATCAACTATTGGTTCGTGAAACAAGTTAACATCAACGTTCGCGTGTATAGGAGATAGCAGGCAAATTTAACTTAGCGTGCTGATTTATTATATTCCAATGAGAAAGGTCAAGTTGCGGCGTTAAAGAACTATTCCAATAAGCTATGTGGATGCTTCAAAATTTGCAGATTGATCAAGGCTCCCAGGTATCAGCGATAGAAGACAGCCATGTGGGAGTATTGGGTACAGGGCTGCCTCACTATTTACTTTCCGGGAGTGCCCATCGTGTATCAGTGCATGGTGCAGTACTACGAAGATAAAATTGTAGCATAGAAGCGTTCGGAGGAGGTTGCGAGTATGTGCTGATACTACTAAGGCCTTTCGGCTGTTGTAGTATGAGACGTCGACCTTGCAATTCTCTCGACGGATGAGGGAGGGTTCTCGAGCAATACGGAGGGAACCGAGCGAAGCGAAATTTTAAACGGACGAATCGCGGACCGATTAGATGCAGCCAGTCAAAATGGGGAAAAAGAAGCACGTACAAAGTAGATTTAGTAGAACTTAATCGTCTATTAAAGTGAAGACGGACGAATTACGGACCGATGATAATTACCTTTACAGCGCCCACGGCGCCCACGGCGCCCGCGGAGCCCGCATAGAATATATAGGTTCATCGTATCTCTACTTTCTGGCGATCAAGTCACTGATTTCTTCCCTCAGTTACGATATCATGGTCAAAGTTGCGATTGCAGGAGGTACCGGGGATGTCGGTCGAACCATTGTCGAAGTCATACAAAATGACAGCAAGCACGAAGCTATTGTCCTTGCGCGAAAGGTAAGTCAACCTAGTAAAGAGAACCTAAAGATCTATTGCTTAAGATTTACCTATAGCCCTCGCAAGAGCAACTCGGTGCCCCTATTGTCGTCGTTGACTATACGGATGTATCGTCCCTTACCCGCACTCTCGAAGATAACGACATCGACACCGTCATTTGCGCACTGGGCACCTCCGGCGACGGAGTCAATGAAGCTCAGATCAACTTGATTAAGGCTTCCGATGCATCCTCGAAGACAAAGCGCTTCGTCCCGAGCTGCTTTGCCGTCTCGTATCCTAGAGAGTAAGGTCCTCGTTGCAAGCAATATAGAGATAAGAAAAATCACCACTGACGCTTCGTGGTCAGTAACGGAAACCCAATGTTTGACGGCTACATCCTCGCCATTGACGAATTGAAGAAGTCCAAGAGCCTGAAATGGACGGTCGTACATAACGGCATATTTCTCGATTACTTCGCAATTGGGCGGATCAAGTCCTACCTCAAGCCACACCCGCTGGTCGTTGATATCGAGCACCGCATGGCCGCACTACCCGGATCAGGTGACATTCCTGTCACAATTACTTATTCGTTTGACATGGCCAAATTCCTAGTCGCGGAGCTTGACCTGGACGACTGGCCGGAGGAGAGCCGTATGGCGGGTGACATCATAACTTGGAATGAATTTGTTCGCTTGGCCGAAGAGGCGACGGGTGCGCTTTTCCATCAACCTCTTGCCAAACCCCCCTCCCCATAATATCTGCTAACTAGCGTCGTAGGAAGCAAGTTCGAGGTTACCTTTGACGATGAGGAGAAGCTAAAGAGATCTGAAATTACGGAGCTGCCGTTCCAGAAGATCGCCTATGTGTCCCAGCCCAAGGAGGTTTTCCAAGCCGGCAGCGCTCTTTTCGAGCTGATGACTCTTGACCGGAAGATGATGGATATTCCCCCTGAGGTCAACGCCAGGTTTCCGAACATCCAGCCTATGACAGTCAGAAAGATGTTGGATTATTGTTGGCGGGCGGAGAAGGTGTAATAGACCTTCGAGTATTTCTTGTTGTTCCGCGCAAAATAGGTTTATTGTGTCAGATAAATTTGAGAATAGAGCAATGAATCTTCGTCATCTTGTCGATATTCCGAAATACTTTTAAAACTCTTTAATTACATTTAAAGGCCACGAAAGAATGTGGTAAATATTTTATTTCGGGTCATTAGTTTTGTAGCAATTTCTTTAAGCACGGTGAGAATCAGAGCTCTACATTTCATATAGTGGACGCCACAAAACCCTTTGTTCTTGCTGCAAAATCTCCGGTGAAACTTTCAGTGATTTTAAATTGATGAAGAGGGTTTTCGGGTTCTAGTAAGATGGCTAGGCTCATGCGGCAGGCAAAAACAAGTTTGTGTCATCGAGCAACCATTGACCCTCGTAAGTCAAGTCGATGTCTTCAAACATACTGAAATCGTCAAAGCCTCCTTCCGGACCCAGTGACAGAGCATCCCCGTGCACAGGTACCATGTTGGATGAGACACCGCCCTGACTGTTTCCATCACGTGGAATGACGCCAAGGCCTTTCCGCTTTAGAGACACTTTGCCAAAGAATGGCAATACAATCATTTGAGTTTTTCCGTGCTCCAACGCTCGACTCTCATCTACAAGATCTTGTAACGAAATAAGGCACTGCTTAGATAAGGAGCTGTCTCGCATGCTAGCACATTGCTTGATTGCCTCTAACGTCTCAAGGATCAGGTGTTCATCATTGGCTTCTGTGCAGCGAATTGCCTCATCCTGCTCTGGGGTTCTCCCATAACTCGTGGAGTGTAGGAACAATACCACGGCAGAGGTGAATGCAGTAAATGCCTCCAGATTGGCAACAACCCCGTTAAAAAAGATTGTTCTCAGACATAACCAGAAAGGTCTCCAGAAGACTCTGAGAGCTGTCAATACAGGTCTTTCTGCTGTATCCTTGTCAGTCTCTTGTCTTCAGAAACAGCGGCAGATGGAGAAACTCTTTGAGCTAATTTCCGTAATGTACTCGTAGAAGACGCGTGTATTTTTCCGTAGGCTCGGAGCACGTATATATTTCGGCAAGATCCAGGTAATCGAAAGGGAGATGCGAGACCGCCTTGTCCATCTGCTGTTCGATTTGCAAGGTTCTGGATAATAAGCACCCTTTGAGATCTTGCAAGCAATCAATTGCACGTCCTATAATAATTGCAAAATGGCGATGATGGAACATTGATGGCGGCATGGCGGGGCCGATCGGCGGAATATGGAGATCGCATAGAATGTCTGGAACAGAATACGGCAGGCCAAGCATCAAATGGACCCAGCGATCGGCATGGAAAAGCTGCCAGAAGATTGAATCCAGCTCCCTCAGACACAGATGAAGAGAAGTGGCAAATGCTGAGCCTGTACACGATGCCCACGCACCGTGGCAAGGGAGTTGGAAAGATGCTGTGCCGCGAGACCTTCAGCTAGCTGTAACAGAAGGAGATGGGACCTGGGAAGTAGCAGCACAAGGAAATACGTGTACGCATCATGGTCAAGCCGGAGAACACGGCAACGGTCAAAATGTACGTAGGGCTCGGATTTATGGATGCTGGGAGGTGCACGTTGGCTGAGGCATTGAAGGCGAATGGAGATGGGGAGATGGTGCCGGAGGATGGAGGTGGTCCGAAGTTCAATCAACGAACGGGTTCGGTCATGGTGGCAACGTTAACCAAGGAATAAGTTGGTCGATAATGCTGGGTCACTGGAGCTATTGAGGACAGAACGATCAATTAAAACTTCTCCCAAATCATGACATCGTAAACTGTTCCGAGATCTAAAAATAGCGAAGGTTCTGATCTGTGACTACAGCTTCGTCTTCACGCAACACCCACCGGTTTCCTCGGTGACAAGAGTGCTCTGGTTGGCATCCTGCGTCGATATGGCAACATCCAATCCGGGATTACCAAGGAAAAAATTGAGAGGCTTCAACCCCACAACCATCTTCTCACACGGCATGACGGGCCAGTCCTCGATGCGTGGGTTGTGTGTAGATCCGAATGTATGCCATACGACAATGTCCTCGTTTCTGACGGAGGATGACTGCTGGGCGTCTTGCTTCCGGTCACGAATCCACGACGCAATCCCCTCACCTCCTTGGGATTGCATGGTATGTTTGCCAGCAGCATACAGCTCGTCGTCGCTGTAGCGTGTGACCCACACTGCGTGGGCGGCGTACTCAGACCGACGCGCATGGTATGAGCTGGGGTGTGCGAGCAGCATCTGGCTGTAGCAGGGAAGAAGCTTGAAACCGACAGGCGTGTGGGTGATAGGGTTGACCTTGTTCTCGTTGATGATTTTGAAGACGCGGTTGCTTGCAAAATCCAGATCCAAGCCAGACTCCTCCGACACGATGTTTGATTTGGTCACGTAGCCGACTCCGAACGGATTTTGCGCATCATCAGTCGGCATGGGGTGTGACTCTTCCACAGCCAGGGAATTGAGGCGGCCATCAAGCGCAGGGTCGATACGGAGGCAGAAAAGGTGCTGATGGTAGGGTGCAAGCACACCAGGAGCTACTGTGGTCCCGTACGGCACCTTGTCTCCGACGTCGATTGGAGCTGTAGAAAGTATCCCTGTTGCACGGACTTCATAGTGGATAGACGCATCCTGGCCGAAATAGAAGAGGAAAATGTACTCGTAGTTGCTGACCGTGATGATTGTTTGAAGGACCAGCACGCGGGATCTTGTCACGACTGCGTTTCCGGTTCGGGGATTAGTGTGCTTCCACAAGATACCATCATCAATCTCGTGGCAGCAGATGACGTGTGGTAGCTTGAAAGGATCACCAGAGCTCGTGTTGTGCCATGCGTCGATGTACCTGATATGCCCGAGACAGTCGCAGCCGAGCTTGAGATTGTTCGCGTTGACGCCGGCTCCATCATTTCCAAGGTCAAATGCGCCCTTCCGGGGGTAGGGGCAACGGCTGTCGCCGTAAGGGACAAACATCTCAGAGAGGGAGAGCCGGTAAAACAAGCTTCGGCCGTCATAGCGAACGTCGTGCAGAGTCATGCCTTCGCGGTAGTTGAAGCCCACCCGGAGAGTCCATTTCTCCCAGCTCAGAGAGTTTCCAACAAATTTGAAAGAAGGACCATCGGGCTGCGATACATGGTATGGACGCGTGGTTTGCCGGCGCTCTTTGGCAAGGTCGGGATGATATTCGCTTGTGCTATGAATCTTGCTGGAGTCAAAGTGCTTTTTGACATCGTTGATGCGTTCGTCTGCGCCCGATGGCAAACGATACATCCTGGTAATCTCAAGTGATTCTGAGACCTCAGCGCAGAGATCGAGTGGATACGCGTAGTAGTTTGCATCGGGGTGTGGAGAGAGTCGCATGTAGAACCAGCACTATCTGCGTCTTAGCGAGAGTTCCTCCGGGGGCTCAATGTCTGAATCCTTACCATAGTGACGCGCTCATTCATGTCGTTCATTCCATCCGTTGCGTACGCCCATGGTTCAACTACAACAGTAGCACCTTCAGGAAGATTGAGTGATCGGATTTCGTCTTGCACCCTAGAGTCCGCAAGACAGGCCTTTTCGACCTGGCGCATGTAATCGGCATCGATGTACGAATGCTTGCCTGGAAGCTCTTGCTTGGACTGGATGCATCTTGTGTTGAGATTGACCATGAACTCAGTGAACTTCTTCTTTTCTCCAGCTTGCCCGACATAGGCTTGAACCTTGGCTACTCGAGACGGGGTCGAAACAGAGCCGATTCCTGAATGCTCATGCTCGAGAAAAGGAATCATCTCGTCTTTTGTAGGCTCAAGCAATGTGATGACCCGAAAATTAACATCCACACCAGCCAAATCATTGCGGACAATTTGTCCTGCCTTCACATTATTAGATTGTGGTGAATACTACAGCAAGCGTCGGTATACTGACAAGTCGGATTTCCTCGGGCGACAAGGGATCGAATGGGTGGGGAAACGGAGAGGCGCTCATGGTGGTAGATGCAAAGACGATCTAGCGGTAAACACGTGGGTTGCAAAACGATGCGTAGTCGCTTGTGTGAGGTCAAACCAGCTTAAATATATCTTTGAGGATCTTCCCGCCATTGGCGCCACGAAGGAGATATGTATCATGCCGAGATGCCGGAAAAAGAGAAGATCGCGATGCAGCCAATAAGCGATGTGCAACCTGCAGGCGTGAGACGCTAAAAAAGGGCTGCATCTGATAGGTAATTGTTTGCGCAGGACTCCTCTTAATATTTGTCACACATTCCGGGAAGGGGAGGTTTTTGCGCACAGATATGACATTTTCCGCTAAGAGGAGGTTTCGGCGATCCATTGTTTACATTCTTGCACTTATTCCTCCAAAGGGAGGTTCCGGCGAGGACGAGTCTCCGTACTCGTTGCATGTTCTGCTAAGGTTAAGTTTAGGCGGGGCGTTATCGTCAGATTCGGCTCGGGTCCGGATTCGCCGCCCGAACGCTGCCGGAACCTTTGAATGCGGGGAAACGCTGCGGCGAACGGCGGGTGTGTCAACTGTTGATTCCACAACATTGCAAATTGTGGACCTGTAACAGGGAGGCACTGTTGGGACGATATCTTGCTCCAGGCCATGTCTAAAGCCTCTCAAACATATTCCCCGCTATTTTAAGAACTTTGCGCTTATCTTGTGCTTTAATCCCGTGTGCTTTCCATGAATCCGCCGGCCACAGCTTTGCACCGTAGCTGAGCCCCACCAAATTAGGTTTGACCACGACTTACATACCCAGCAGTTCTCCCATACTGCCCAATGGACTTGCTGTATTACTAAGAAAACCCGACCATTCTTTACAATCTTGGGAAATGTTATGCATTATATAATTGTACGGTTACATAATAGGAGCTGAGTAGTAACTTCAACCAGCCATGCCATGCTATGTAATATATAGGTAGGAGAGGAAGATGTGCGGGGCAACATGTCATACGTAGAACAGCACTACATAATTTAACCGTCTTTCTCAATTTCTACTTCATCCACAAAGCTTCAAATGAGTTTATAGTTATAGATTATCTCGAGCTGCCTCTTAGTCCAGCAAGTCAACACATCGCTGTTCTCGACCATTGTACCAAGCCGTGCGATAGTGGTGTATTCACAACATATCCCTAGCGAGTTGGCTAGAAACAGCACAAGCTCCACGTTATTGGCTTCTATAAATACAAAGACCTGCAGCAGACGACGGCCATTCTACAGACATGACTATCTTTCGGGATGATAGAGGCGATGTTTGATCTAAAGTTTAAGAAACTCAATTTTTTGTACCAAGTTGAGGATGTAAAAGAGTGCTTTACGACCAAAAGCCTTTGCAACAACATTCGAAGGTGGCTGAGGAAGATGCAAGCGGGGGGGCCGGAATATCTCCAGTGGCGCATCAAGAGGATGGAAGACATAATCAAAATTGTATCTCGCACAGCCGATAATTTAAATGATCTCTCCTACTACCTCACTCCTGCTTCGTTGGGTCCTGCAGTCGCTCCGTCGATCAAGCTACTGGGTCGGACACTCGCCCATGTCTGTGATGAATTTGCCTAAGACAAGTCTGGTTCACCACCTAGAAGGCCAGCGGTGGATACTTTGTTCCAGGGTAGCAAGCTCGTCTTCGAACGCGCTGTCGCCCCCGGATGGTGTGGGAACCAAATCCCACGGTTAGTCAGGCTCCGTGCCCAGTATTACACCAGTAACATTGATCAATACTGGCGCTGACGCAACCACGACGGCTGCTCGGCGTAGCGCTGAATTTAGGACAACATTACCGAAGGCTCGTATGAGCGCACACATTGAATTTGTCACCAACAAGAATCGTGCGCAGTGCTCGAGGTTCCAGCTGAGTTGACGCATGACATTCTTGGTGCCAGATACATTTGAGTCCTCGTATTGAATATACCTCCCCCTCTAAATGCTCTCCGCGGCATTCTAGATTCCTGGAAGCTATTTGCCCACAATTAAGAGTCCGCAGCCACTTCGCACATTTGGTCTGATGGCCTTGGAAACAAATCCTCCAACAGAGTGTGAATATACCAGCTGCTTATTCTGAAGACCAGTGAAGGTTGTTCTACTATGAAGGCAGGAATGATAAGAAGTGTTGCGATTCAACTTACGGCCAAAACCTACAAGGTCGCCAAGCGGACTCTGATTCTGGACCAAGAGCCTCAGAAAACATGCTCAATCGAAATGAACATCCCCGAGTTATTCCGGAACTGTTTGCTTTAACTTGACGTCCCCCCTTGGTGCCTCTTTTTTCGAATCTGGCACTATCTATGTTGCACTGTGTACTGTAGCAACTTCGTTGGTAGCTCATTCATTGGAGCCTGTTATAGAGCCGCCTCCCAGTTAATCAGCCTCTCATCCAGTGCATCTAATAACATTAATATCACGGATACGGTAACCTAGCTGAAGAGGCCTCTGTGGCTGAGATGAGGTGCTCGGGGTGCAAGAAACGGTCAAACGTGGGGGGCAGAAGCAACGCAGACCCACACATCTGGAGCAATACTTCAGCGTCCCCGTACCCCGGAGTTTGTTTCGGAGAGTGCCAAGAGAAGTAGCGACGGGTAGATTCAGGGGAAACATACATGACTCCCACGAATGGTAATTGAAGCCACTAATTTCCCCATTGACCGGAAAAAATAGCGGGGATTTCGTGTTTTACCGTTCTCTCTGCCGCTGTGTGGGGAAGGTGCAATTGCCGAACTTCTCGGCTGTTCAGCACGTACCACGCATGACCAGCCAAGACCCGGATCTGCATTGAGCTGGCCAGGTTGCGGCGCTTGTAGTTGCAGGTGGTTTGTTAATAAAGCGCATTGCTCCGAATGTGGGGGGCGGAGAATCCTAGAAGTTTACTAATAGGACCGAACGACTGGTCAGATTTTCATCTGCCAACATTTAGAAACTAAAATGGCAGTTGCATGCGCTAATTCACTATTATATATAGGCATCTTTGCTCCGCTCTGAATTTTTGTAAGACTGTGTAATCTTGCTTTAGTGTTGATACTCATCCGTACAGCCAGTACTTCCTCGATTCTGGGGGCCACCATCAACATGATCTCTCTGGTATCCATACTCACATTTATGGTGGCGGCGAATGTAGTTGGTGCTACAAACTCAGTCGGATGTGGCAAGGAGCCGACACTCGCCAGCGGAGTGCATTCGCTTACCGTCAACGGAAAGGATCGCGAGTACACATTAAAGATCCCCGACAACTACGACGCGACCAACCCCTACAAGCTCATCTTCGGATTCCACTGGGCAAATGGCACCATGGAAAACATCACGATCGGCGCGACGACGGGCGGCGTGGTCCCCGGATGGTCGTACTACGGCCTGGAACAGCGCGCCAACAACACGGCCATCCTCGTCGCGCCGAACGGACTCAACAAGGGCTGGGCCAACACCGACGGCGAGGACGTGGCCTTCGTCGACGCCATGATGGACGCCATCGAGACGGACCTGTGCGTCGACCAGGCCCAGCGCTACGCCACCGGCTTCAGCTACGGCGGCTCCATGACGCGCACCCTGGCCTGCGCCCGCGCGAACGTCTTCCGCGCCGTCGCCGTCCTGTCCGGCGCGCTGCTCAGCGGCTGCGACTCCAGCACCGACCCCATCCCGTACCTCGGCATCCACGGCATCAACGACCCGCTGCTCCCCATCGCGCTCGGCCGCGGCCTGCGCGATGCGTTCGTCACCAACAACGGCTGCACGCCGCAGGATCCGCCCGAGCCGGCGAATGGGACGCTGACGCACGTCAAGACTGTCTACGAGGGCTGCAGGGCTGAGTATCCGGTGTGGTGGATTGCGTATGATGGTGGTCACATCTCAGCCCCGCACGACGGTCCGCCCCGTGACACTGACAGCGGTGACTCATTTGCTCCTACGGAGACGTGGGCGTTCTTCTCTCAGTTCTTCGAATAGCGTGTCGGTGCTTCGGTAGTGTCCTATTCAATCGTACGGAGTGGGCTTCGTAGGGTCGGGCTTCAGTATGGTTGGTTGCAATAATACTACTATAGTCTCCCCTAATTCATTGCTTTATGTACTGAAGCAAGTTCATAGTAAGCTCAGTTAGCTTAGCGGAGTATATGGCCGTGTCCTCGCATATGGTGCATCCAATACACAGATCTTCATCACGTATTGCTTTATGTGATGAGAATTGGAAACTCGATTGCGTTGCATAGGATTCTTAAACAACCCTCCCAGTTATGGTTTGTTGATAGAAACATGAAAAAAGTGATGACTTTTACTAGAAATATCTACAAGGTAAACCGAAAAGCCCGATCCTCTCGCTCCGTTAGGTCCTCATCGGCTGACAAAACTGTGAAGTCATCCTCCCCATCGCGCTTACGATTGCTCCTCACGCCCGACAAGTAGTAAGTCAGCAAGCTCAAAATCAAACAGGCATAGCTAGCTATGCTCGCAATGCATCCTTTCCGATAGTGCGGGGCATCTTTGGCTTGCCACAGCTGCGGGCCGACAATGCAGCCAACGCAGTAGAAGACGAAGAACACAGCGCCGTTGACAGACTTCTTTGTGTTTCCCTTGACATTCGACGCCATCAGCCCGACAACCTGGCCGAGAGGAGGAGCGGTGCAACCAGCGAACCACGTGCTGACCACGATACCCCAGGGTTGTGTGAGCAGTAGGAGCAAGAGGCTCCCAAGCAGGGGCATCAGGGCGAGAAACATGCCGAAAAAGCAGCGTGCGTTGTCGAAGTACAGCGGGCCCATGGCACCGACCCAGACAAGGACGAACGCAATAGCGCCTCCCGGTAGGCCGACGAGCATGGTTTGTAGCGAACTGTAGCCAAAGCCGTGGATGACTTTGGATGAGAACTTCAAGCAGTCAGCTCTTGAAACACTCGGTACATGGTGATAGAAACCTTTACGATTGGCGTGGGTATTGTTATACACAAGGCCATCAGAGCGTACAGAAACGTACGCGGGTCCGTCAAGGCTTCTTGAGCCTGTTTCCTGTTGAACTCGGCCCTGTCTCTTGTTGCCCTGTCAAGTGCAAGCCGCTCGGTGGCAATTCGTCTCTCTTCCTCGTTCAAAAACCATGCTGTTGTAGCATCGCGCGGCATGATGACAAGGAATAGTATCCCAGAGCCCACGGTCAGGCCACCGCATACCAAGAACATGACTCTCCAAGACTCAATGTCCATGTTGTCGCCCGCCGTGCCGATTCCGTACATCATGAGGGCTCCGGCTATTTGGGAGACGCCGAACATCGAGACCCATGTGCTAAACGGGTGTCAGCATGGAAAGGAAGGCTCGGACGGCTGAGACGTACGCTATCCTGACGGGGTTCTCGCTCCGTTTGTACCAGTTGCTCGTGATGATCATGAATGAAGGCGAGACTGCACCTTCGGTGAAGCCGAGTAAGAATCGTACTGCTCCCAGACTCGGAAAATCTGCGGTCGCGCCGAGACACATCTCGGTGACACCCCAGAGAACGCTGCGGAAAATTAGTCGACAGGTTGAGCGGGTCGCTGTCAAACTTACATGGTCGCGCCGACGAATCTGGTGATGGGCAGGCGGCTCATCAAATAAGCAGCTGGATACTCTGAGCAGAACTGGCCGAAGTAGAACAGCGAGATGGCCCACGAGAACTCGGTGCCGGTCAGACTCAGATCGTCTTGGAGGCCGAAGATGGCGGCATAGTTGATGCTTTGCTTGTCGAGATCTTGTACTGTGGTTTAGCTGAGCGACTCCCATCTTGGAGTTTGTACACGTACATTGAAAGAAGTAGACGAGAGCCATGAGGGGAAGAATGACCCGGTCCAGCTTCCTCAGAACCCTTTTTTCGTCCTCTGGATCGATCAGGTACTGAGGCTCTGTTTCTTTGTGTGACTCTGGTCCAACATGCTCTGTCATTTCGGCGGCCTTTTCAACTTTGGAGTCTTTGGATTCCATCATGTCGTGCAATGTACATAGGAGTCACTCCGCTTTCGGTCCAGATTCGTAGAGAGACACGTTTTATACATCGAACACCCGCGCTGTGCTACTCAGTTGGCAGCCATCGGGTTCAAAATCCGGGGTGTGGGGAAGTTCGGTTCCCTTGGGTTGGCTGGATGTCGAAGCCGTTGGCTGGGAACCACATCCGAGGCCGACCGACTCGCACAACCTTGGAAACACGCCCAATCGGGATTCAGCACCGCAACTCGGTCTTCGGAATGCCGGATTCTCTGTCCGTGGTTCAGTGCACACATGAGAATGGTGCCAGGATAAATTATTCGCAACATTCATCACGCACCACCAGGAACCAAATCACGAGCAAACCCAAATCAAACCACCCCCATCACTCCAACCACAAAGCCACAATGACCACCACCACCCCCAAACCAACCCTCTACCTCCTCGAGTCCTTCCCAGCCGCCGCCATCCGCCACGCCCAAACCCTCTTCCCCACCGTCGTCCTCCCGTCGGACCCTGAAATCGCCAACTGGCGCGCGTCCGCCACGGCCATCCTCGTCCGCGAGCAGCCCATCACCGCCGCCGACATCGCTGCCGCCTCCACTGCGTCGCCTCCGCGTCTGCGCGCCATCGGCAAGCAAGGCACGGGCATCGACATCATCGACGCGGGCGCGTGCGCGGCCCGCGGCATCGCCATCCTCAACACCCCCGGCGTCAACGCCGGCGCCGTCGCGGAGCTGGCCCTCGCGCTGGCGCTGGCGGCGGCAAGGCAGCTGCGCAGAGTCGTCGTCGGGCAGGTGGCGGCGGGGGGCCGCGAGATGGTGCGGAAGGAGCACTGCGCCGGCGTGACGTTGGCGGGCAAGGCGGTGGGGGTGGTGGGCATGGGCGCGGTGGGGACGGCGGTGGCGAGGATGTTTGTGGGCGCGTTTGGGGCAAGGGTGTGGGCGTGCGATCCGGTGGCGCCGAAGGGCGCGTGGGCGGATGTCGAGCATGTGCGGGTCGGGACGCTGGAGGAGATGCTGCCGCATGTAGATGTGTTGACGCTGCATGTGCCGCTGACGGCGGAGACGAGGGGGATGGTGGGCATGAGGGAGTTGCGGCTGATGCGGAGGGAGGCGATTTTGGTTAATGTTTCGCGTGGGGGGATTGTGGATGAGGAGGCGTTGCTGCGGGCGTTGGAGGAGGGGCTCATTTGGGGGGCTGGGCTGGACTGCCATGAGGAGGAGCCGCCGACGCTGGCCAAGTATGAGGCCCTGTGGGCGACGGGGAAAGTCATCAGTACGCCGCACATTGGCGCTACTACCGCCGAAACTCAGGTCCGGACGGCCATGGCGGCCATCAATAACATCCACCGGTACTTGAGCAGTGGTAGGGTCTAGTCCTTCCTACATGCGATAGCGAATGGCATCACAACTTCGTCGGTTCTGTCATGGTTGATAAGTGGAAAATGCCAGAATCAGTCCGCAGAAACATGTACTATCATTCCGTAACTCTGGGTATTAAATATCTTGAACGCAAGAGACCTCGGCAGCGTGACGCGCGGCTTGACTTTGATTCGGGAGGTGAGCAACTACGACGGCGATTCTAACCGAGGATAGTTCGGCTTCGATATCCGTGGGCTACTACTGCCCACACACAGCATCCCGATTCAAATCAGCACTGGTAAATAGCGTCAAACGTCTGATATCATTCCATTGACTAAATCGATTACGGAATCTCAAACTCACATGCCACAATGAGCGCCCTACGCCTCCACCTCAATTTCGCAAAACAACCCGACAGCCCAAGCATCCAAAGACCAGGTCTGTATCGCCTTCGGTATCAAATTGATAGTCAATGGCGGAATCATCTAGATCACCAAAACCGCCAGCTACGACTCCCTCTTCATCGACCTCGAGCACACAGCACTGAGAATCCGCGACGGCCTGCATCACGGCTATCGCCAGCCAAATCACCTCCTTCGTCCTCGTCCCGCACGCCTGTGACCAAGAAGAGCATATAGAGGAGGTAGGTTGGATTTAATTCTGGAGGCGGAAGATCATGCGTTCAAATTCTTCCCAGTCTGTTTCGACGGCGCCAGTGAGGTTGAAGTCGGTGTCAGTGTAGAAGGTGAATGGTTCAAGGGTTGTGGATACTTCTTCTGCGTTTATGCTTCCATCCGCGGCGGAAATTGTCCTTTGGCCGTCTGCCGAGGATGTCGCTAGTCCGTTTGAAGATTGACAGAGAGAAACCCTGAGATGTCGGCACATCTGTTCGATATCGGCCTGACGCTTTCCCGCTGCTTTATTCCCATGAGCGCTGAGGTACTTGAGTAGTCCAAGTGCTGCAGTGATGCGAGCCAAATTCGAGTCTCTCCGATCCCCTGGCCCCATGGCTTCAACCAGCACGAAAACGAAGGCGGCCGAAAATGTCGCGTCCAGGTCAAAGAAGCCAAATTTCGCTGTTTCGTTAGGCATCCAACAGCACTTCCAGATTTAGCATGTACTTACTTAGGAGGCCTTGTCTCCGTAAGGCTTGGAGAATCTCGAGGGTTCTTGTCGCAGCCTCGATGCATTCGTTGCATAGACTTTCCAGCTTGGAATCTCGCACGGGACCATCTCTATTCAGATTTGACTTTGCCGTGTAGAGCAATGCTGGCCGTGTCGCCAGCATTCTGGCCTGTCCAAAGCTTAGTAAACACCTGCCTGGGGAGGGGGGTATAATAACCTGGTAAAACATCAAATAGAGAGTCGCATTTGTTCTCGTGAGCTGCAAAAGCCTGGAAAAATCCACCGTATGCTCCGACGGCATCTTCTCAATGGCTTGTGTAAGCAAGGAGAGCACCTCTTGCACAGCTGATGTAAACTCGCTTTCAGATCGACTCTTCTTTCCGTATATACCTTGAGTGATCTGGCCAGTGGCCCTTGCGATGTTAATATTGACGAGTAGTGTAGAGGCTGGAGGGAAACCGGGAGAGTCTATCGGTTGCGATGTACTGATGGCGTCATCGTGGATTCCCCAAGTATTACCAGTCGCCGCGGCCAGTCTCCTGTGTAATGTAAGTCATGTTATTTATATCGAGATGCGCTTTATAGTACCGTTCTTGCATGTATATTGTCCACCATAGTCTATTTCGATGTGTTTTGTCTGACCTTTTTATACCGGCGTTGCTGCTTTCTCGTGCCATGCCATTGGAGATAGCAAGCCTCAGGGCCATGCCAGCCTACGGTTCCGTTAGCGCATAGCAGAGAATGATCACATACACTGAGTCATACGTATACGTAGGCATCCTCCTTGCAATCGGAGCATTGCAGGTAAAATGCAATCAGCCCCAGGATCTCCACAGCCAGTGTCCCCGCAGCCCGTAACGCAAAGAAGTTGGGCAAGTTCCTGATGGTTTCATGAAAGTAGGGAGAGCCGGGCAAATCAGAGTCGTCCCTCACTCGTCCTTGTAGCAGCTCACCGATGGCAAATACCATCAAAGCTTTCAAATACCACAGATCATCGCTGCAATATCTGGGCTGTTCCGTATCGTACATCTGGTTTAGCTCGTCGGAGAATGCTCGAGGGTCAAATAAATGTTGGACGCTGCAAATATGACTCAAGACCAGGTCCAACATGGATTGCGCCTCAGTTTCCGTAGGCAATTGCAGCGGTACCCTTCCCGTGCCGCCCGTCACTAGCCCGTACACGTTTTCCATAGACTCAGATAGATCATCACCACGCTCTGCTGAAAGGCATTTGACGTGGGATCCAAAATAGAGACTCGAGGTTAACCGAGAGTCGGGAGTGAGGCCTGAGCCTTGTTAAATTTAGCCTACTTGAGGGCCGGTAATGACACTTACTCGCATTGTGCCCAGGCCGTCCGGGTTCATTGGGTGCCTCGATTCCATTGCCTGATGGGCGTTGCTGGTTGTCTAATCTACCTTCAGAGTCCGAATTTTGAAGTGAAACCTTCTTTTCTAAGTACTCCACGTATCTGTAATAGTGAGACATGAGAGCCACAAAGAGGGTTGCTTTACCTACTCGACAGGGTACAGTCTTTTCCTTCCCACGTTTGGGAAGACGCAGGACAAGCCACGGTCGCAACAAAATCGACATGGGTGCGAGCCGGAGCACTTTACCTTTCGATCGCGACAAGTATTGCATCTGTTTTCATTAGGTCTTATCGAGAATCAGTTCGCCAATGCAAATACGCTATTGAGGTGCGTGCAGCTTCGAAAGATAGTCTGCGCCGCTTTGCTGTGTTTCCATCCGTCCCCATCGTTTCGGAGAATCAAAGAAGTGCGCCAACGTTGCGACAGAGAAAGCTCGAGATTGACGAGAGCAATGTAAAGATTGCAGTCGACACGAGGCGAGCGGGGTACTGTAGGTAGCAGCGGAAAAAAGTCCGAATTACCGAGGGCTCGGTTCTACGGCCACAATATTAAGGAAATAGGAGAATGTGGAGACCCCGCAACGCGGGTACGGTAAAACTGCCCACTACTTCGTTTGCTCCCATAGAGACGTGGGCGTTCTTCTCCCAGTTCTTCGAATAGCATGTATGTGCTTTGATAGTGTCCTGTTCGATCATACGGAGTCAGCGTCGTAGCGTCAAGCTTCAACATACTTGGGAGCAAAGCAATGAACCAGGACGAAAGCTTACAATATGTACTGTAGCACCATCTTAGTTGACTTAATTATCTGCACAAGGTATATAGCCACTTTCTCAGCCGTTCTGCTCCTCATCCAGTACCCCTAATACAATTGGTCATAATCACGTATTGCACATTTTCGTAGCCGAATCCGCCAACCCAGTAAGCCACCAGCCCACCCACTTAAGAGAGCAGAAACACATTAAGACCAATCCACTCTCTACTAAAACCCCGGGTGCACCGCATCAGTATTGTCTGAAACCGGTGCAAATCTACCAGAAGCTGCGAAGAGCCGTGCAGGGCTTAAATGCCGGATTTATAGCACTGCACAGCCGTAGGATTGATTGTTCTCCACATGACTCTTTTATGGCGCCATATTTACGGATCGACTTGAGATCGCGTGGCAAACTCTACGGCTTCGAGTTCAACGACGTAGCTCGCAAGCGATTCCCAATTTCCCTTAAGAGTTGTTCCATAGAGACAACTAGCGGTGGGTGGACAGACCTGGTTCGAGATATTGGAGCTCTGACAATCCTGGAGACCGGCTTCGAAGATTTGATCAAGCCGTCAAAGGACTGCCTCAACCTATGCCATCGTTGGTGTAGCTTGCCAAAAGGAGAAGATTATCTGGCCGTCACCGTCAAGCTGCTGAAAGATCTGTACTACGTTGCCGGCTGCCCATTGAACTGCCAATATTTGACGAGCAGCTCTCGCTTGCAGTTGGAGAGAGCAAGTTCCATTTTGTTTGCTCCATGCAAATCACCGGCAGAAGGGCCATGCAACTGCAACCGTCTCTGCCAGGTCGTCAGCAAAAGAAACATGGGAACCGAACTGGTCGACTTCCATGCTCATGAAGAAGGAGCCTTAATAATTGGTAGTTCTGGCTCTATTCTTGACAGGCTCAGGGAAAAGATGAACAGGCGCAAAGAGTGTTTCTACACACAGCCAAATGGGCACATGGATTTACCAAGCACGCCAACCGCTCCAAGTCTGCCCGAAGGTTCGATATCAGGAAGCGACTCATCGTTTCAGCGCTCCGAAAACGGCGAAGGGGCAACTGCGGAGTCAAGTATCACTTCTATTTCAGATGAACACATGCCTATAGCAAAAGTCAGAGCTTTGCTGTCCCGAGTGGCGAACCTTCAGTAGGTATTGCGGATGTTGGTATCAGCGATTCGTTGCCGGTCAGAACAATGGTTTCATGTGCTTCTTCCGAGCGATTCAAAAATGCAACAGAGCGCAGTGTACAGAAAGCGCGCAAGATATAAGAAAGCGTATTCGCGTTCTATTACACGTTATCTCTCAGATCGGATTAGATTCAGGATTGTTATCTCCTTGTTGTCTATTTCACGGCTTTTATCTTCACATGCTACCCATTGCCACACAGAAATATTTCTATGAGGAACCATTGAATGTGTTTACCTAAGCTTTATAACAATTACGTTTTTTATCTGTAATCCAGTACTTCTCTCATAAAGGCGAGGATGAAAGGTGCAGATATCAAAATTGACACAACTCGGACTGAAATCATTGGCATTACTCCGGCGGCATATGAATTGCTTGGAGTCAATACTACAAGCCCCCCTCACAAATGTCGCTCATCTCGCCGCAACCTCTATGCCCTCCGCATCCTCTCTAACATCTCAATCAGCCGATCATTAATATCCCTATCGTTCTTCCTTCTCTCCCTCCCACTCTCGTTCAGCTTCGACCCTCAAGTCCTACCGCGTCCACCACTTCCGCATACATCTTGGACTTCACCTCCACATCCATGCGTACCTTTATATGCAAAGTCTACTCTCCAAATATCTTAATTCCCAATGCTGAATCAAACAAGCCATCGGTCCACTTACTTGGCCTTTTCTCTCTCGCCCAGCCACAAAGTATCAGTACCCCAAGCCCCAGCTCCCCCACCAGATCCAGCAAGCCCACTTACCGGTGCGCATCAGCGGTCCACCGACCAACCAGCCGGCGCCCTGTGGAAAATACGTCGAGGGCCTCGAGCTGCACGAAGCCCTCTGTAAAAAGCTACTGGACATGTGCAGGCAGCGGGGGCTGCTTCTAGAGCGCGGCAGGCGCAAGTGGCGGGGTTCGGGGTAGCAGGCGTAGGTGATGAAGCGCGCATGCAAGAGGAGGTTAAGGTGGCGGCAAGGGGGCTAGGCAACTCTATCCATCGTCTCCTCCGCAGGAAGTCTTGTCTATGGTGTCTCTGTGGCGCTGAGACCCGTGGTAGAGACTCCAGGCTTACAGCCGCAGTCAGGAAAGGATCACTGATGTTTCGGTGCTTCATGCGAGATAAGAAGGCTGTCAACTTCTGGATTCCAATGTCTTATAACAGCACCCTTGCTCTCAAAGCTGCGGATAAGGTTTCCCATGGCCACCCCAACTGCATTCGCTGGATGCTAACGTTTATTCATAATGGCTAACTCTTGAATCTGATCTGCTGTGGCTGTCAGCCACTCATCTAGGGAACCGGGATGATTTTAAGTTTGTTACTTACATAGTTTAGTTCACAGTAACAAGCACCATCCCAGATCAACTAGCCCTGTTTTGCCATCGGAAGACTACACAGATAACAGAAGCCCGCTATGTAAGAGGTCGCCCGGGAGTCTGCCGGAAAGCCGTCGGCAAGCCGCCGGGAAGCCACTGCACATCTTATTAATCAAGTGCCCGGGCCCTCGACCACGATGTGCGTCATGATTGCGTTAGCCAATTGGCAATGGGAGAGAATATATATCAGCTCAGTCTGTCCGAGGATGGATAATTGTCTGCACCTGCAACTAACGGCTCGATTCCTCCTTCAACAATGACTTCGGCGCAGCAGCAAAGCTACTACGACCTCGGATCGCACCATCGACCGATCAACACACAAGTCCCCACGGCCCAGAAATGGTTTGATCAAGGTCTCATTTGGAGCTACGGATTCAATCACCGGGAGGCGGCAAGATGCTTCGAGGCAGCTGTTACCGACGACCCCCGTTGTGTCATGGCTTACTGGGGCATCGCCTTTGCCTGCGGCCCCAACTACAACAAGCCGTGGGAACTCTTTGACTCGGATGACTTGAAGAGGTCCCTCGACAAAATCCACAAGGCCGTTGAGCAAGCGGAAGCATGTTCCGCCACACCCCTTGAGCAAGCTCTCATTAAGGCCATCAAAGTTCGATCCCCTCGCAATGCTTCAGAAAAGAACTACGCAGCCTGCAACGACGCATACGCGGACGCGATGAAGCCGGTCTATCACAGCTTCCCCGAAGATTTGGATGTGGCCACGTTGTATGCAGATGCACTGATGAATCGGTGCGCGTGGAATCTGTGGGATCTGCACACAGGGCAGCCTACTCCGCACGCACGCACACTCGAGGTGAAGGAAGTCCTCGAGCAAGCCCTCGACTCCGGTGGTCTGCAGCATCCAGGCATCCTCCACATGTACATCCACCTCATGGAAATGTCGCCCACGCCCGAAGCGGCGATACCCGCGGCGAACTGCCTCCGCAACCTCGTGCCCGACTCCGGCCACCTGCACCACATGCCTTCCCACCTGGACGTCCTCGTCGGCGACTGGCAGTCCTCGATAGCCGCCAACACTGCCGCCACGCGCGCGGACGAGAAATACCGCCTCGCCCACCCCTCCAACACGACCGACTTCTACACCTTCTACCGGCTGCACGACTACCACAGCCTCATCTACGCCGCCATGTTCGCCGGCCGCCGCTCCGTCGCCCTCGACGCCGTCGAGCGCATGGAGCAGTCCATCCCCGAATCGCTGCTCCGGATCAAATCGCCGCCCATGGCCGACTGGCTCGAGACGTTTCTCACGGTACGCGTGCACGTCCTCATCCGCTTTGGGCGGTGGGACGACATCATCGCGCTCCCCCTGCCTGCCGACCAGGCCCTCTACTGCATGACGACCGCCATGCTACACTATGGAAAGGGTATCGCGTTCGCCGCATCCGCGCGTGTCGCTGAGGCCGAGACGCAACGCGAGCTATTCCGCGCTGCGGCGAAACGCGTCCCTCCCTCCCGTATGGACTTCCCGAACAAGTGCGTGGACGTGCTGGCGGTGGCGGCGGAGATGCTGGACGGAGAACTCGAGTACCGGAGGGGGAACTTCGAGACGGCATTCAAAAAGTTAGAGGACGGCATCGCGCGCGAGGATGCGCTGGTGTACAGCGAGCCGCCGGCGTGGATGCAGCCGATCCGGCACGCGCTGGGTGCGCTGTCGCTCGAGCAGGGGAACGTGGAGCGGGCTGAAGCGGCGTACAAGGCGGACTTGGGGCTGAGCGACGCGCTGCCGCGGGCGAGACAGCACCCGAGGAATATTTGGGCGTTGCATGGGTATCGTGAGTGCTTGGTGAGGCTTGGTCGTGAAGAGGAAGCGAGGGCTATTGGGAAGCAGCTGGAGGAGGTGAGCGCTGGTGCGGATGTTAAGGTGGAGGCGTCTTGTTTCTGCCGAGGCGGGCGGATTGTTTTGTAGTAAACTGTAAAAGGATATTTGATATATATCACGGTAGCTACGGATTGAACTCCTATCTTTCATAAATCAACTCTTCTCTGTTTAAATGCTAAACGGCGCAAGGGATTCTGAAAAGATGGATCTGCAAATGAATTAAGATATTGACCACAAGTACCCTATCCACTACGGTGAACGTCACTCGCGATGTCGAATTTAACGTTTTCGCTGATGTTGATGCCGAGATGGTGCGCGCAAGTTGCCGCTGGGAGTTGGGCGCGGATAAGGAGCATAATAAACCGTGCTATTTCTTAGTGAAAGTTGCAAGGGGCAATTACCAAACTCAACTCATTTTTCGTAAAAATCCCAAACCTAACTATCACCGGCCAAACCCAACAATCGTCGGCCAAACCCAACTTCTTCACCAAAATCTGCCTTCTTTTAACCGCAGTAGAACTTCAACAAAATTAAAATCTAAGTACTTTATAGTAATGGCTAAGCCTACAGACATCTATTTTAAATGATCATCTGCTTTCAGCGATCATTGTAATGCCGGTGAACGTTTCGGCGGGATTATTTGACTATAAAATATGTCCGTGTGGCGCAGCCGAGGTTAGGCCTCCTCGTTTCGCATTCGCGTTCGTCGTCGGGTATATAACACGTCACTCTTTCAAACCCAACAGCTGAGGATCTTTCCAAGATGCCCCCAAGACGCACCGGGTTCAAGAAGTCTAGAAATGGATGTGTCCGCTGTAAAGCCCGTCGAGTCAAGGTACGGCACCCTCGGAGCTTATTTCAGGCCAAAGCCCAAATTGCTCGTGCTTACCCAAGGCACGCACTCACTTACGGCATGTATTCTGACACACTGCACAGTGCGATGAGCAGCGACCGTGCACCAACTGCACACAGCATGGAGTAGCTTGTAGCTTAGGGGTTTTTCCAAGAAGCGGAGTGTCCTCACAGCGATTAGCTCCGGCGGAGGGTTCCGGGTGTAATCCGCCCGCAATCCCCTCCGAAAATGAACGCCCCAGTACTACTCCAGTTGCTAGGGGCCAGACAGACATAACCGTACCCATGATACAGTCGGGATCTATCACAGCAAAGGCGGCAGACGTAACGAAGCTCTTTGAGGAACTTGCTGGCAAAATTGAGCAAATGTCAGAGAGTGAAACAGCCACACAAGACTCGAAAAGTGATCCAAACAAAACGCCTAGCCTAGTGGCCCAAGAGAAACAGAACTGGCTGCGGGATTTTCAGCTTCTGGACCACTACTTGACATCGTTATACGAAACCCTTTCCTGGGAGCCATCTACTCATCACATCTGGAAAGATACCGTCATACAACTTGGCTTGTCTCACGTGAGCGAACCCCATGCACACATGGTTTTATGCCACCCGTATTAATGAACCACGGGATGTAGGAATATCTAATGCACGCTGTGCTTGCTCTATCTGCCCTTCATTTCGGTCACATAAACCCATCAGAAAATGGACCTGTCACACTGGCATCAATCCGCCACCAGAATTTGGCAGTTGCGCAGTTCGCATCGCATCTGTCCAACATCAACTCGGACAATTGCCACGCCGCAGTACTCTTCGCATCCTTCACCTTTATCACGGCCATGTTCACCTTTGCCAGTCGCCACCGCGACGGCGCCGCGAGCCTGGACGATATCGCCCAGTGTTTTATTCTCGTCCAAGGCGTCAGCAGCATTCTCAGCTCACCAACAATTTGGTCCGCTATTGCCTCCGGTCCGATCGCTCCGCTCGTCTCCATGCCGCCAGCTGCCGCGCCCCCGGTTGGTGCCTTCGCCGCTCGCCTGAAGGCTCTAGCCGACATTGTCCGTCCGCCACCCATGTCGCCCGGCAATGACATGGCTATTTCTTCGTCGTCCACCGCTGCCGTGGAGGCACTACAGAATATGTACGTGATCATGTGCGCTGAGGAGGAGACAAAAAAAGCGAGAATCTGGTCGTGGCCGATTAGCTTGGGGAAGCCGTTTGTGGAGCGTTTGCGAAAGGAGGAGCCGGTAGCATTGGTAGTGCTTGTGCATTATGCAGCGATGGTGCGGTGTTATGAGAAGGATACTTGGTACCTGAAGGGATGGAGTGAAGCGGTGAGTGGGGTGGTTGAGCTGGCGTTGGCTGTAACAGGGGAGGAGTGGAGACAGTGGATACAGTGGCCGATTAGGTGTATTCGAGAGGGTGTCGATGTAAGGGAAATGGGTAAGGGTGGTGTGGATCCATTGGCGCTGCAAGAGTGAATCCGCTCCCGAGGTAGTTTAATGCAAGGTGAAGATTTGTTGCATCTGGAAGCTTCGACAGTAGAATGCGATCCACAAAAATACTACGTCATTTAAGTCAGACCTAGCAAGCGTAGAACTGGCGTTTAGAAATCTAGTGTTCTTAGCATGTAGTGGTCAGCGGCGGATACGACGACGAATCCGACAACGAGAATGCCAAGCCCCAACGCACCACTCCAAGGCTCCTTCAAGTACACTTCATCGCCTTAAAAACCCTATCTTCTACAGATAATTAAACGCTTCGACCACTTAATGACCTTCGCAGCTTCTCCAAGCGTCCGACTATTCTCCCATCTCGTAACTCATCGACACAGTTCTCGTTCTGTGCCACCATCATCCATGGTCGGAGTATCTGTTTACCAGCAGCTAAGCCCATAATGAAAGAACACCGTGCATTCAGTTTACGAGAGAAAGCCTTGTCCCTGGGCTTAGGAGGTATCAGAGTACACCTTGACAACACAGGAAGCAGATATAAAGAGAGCGGCAACCTCACAATGGAGCGACATCACCAACACAGCGAATTCTCAACCTCATACCTGATCACCAACGTCCCGTTTCATTCCTGGAACTTGCCCTTCTTTTCCAACCTTCAACATGAAGATGTTCAATTCACTCGCTAAACTTTCAGTGGCATCTTCTTTGCCGGCCCTGGCAGTAAGTCTATCCGTGTACACGCTTCAAGTCCGCTTCCCCTAACCAGCATCGTTAGCTCTCGAAGCCCGTGGCATTTGCCAATGAACTTCGTATGCGCCAAACGGCTGCCGTGCCCGATTCCCAAAACGTCTCGGCCCCGGACTTCATTGGCAGTCCCTTTGCCGGCCAGCAGTTGGCGCCCAAGCCACGTTTTGTGCCGGACGCGCTGCAAGCCCACATCGACGGCGGTAACACGCGCACCGACGATTTCGCCGGGCCGTTGGGGAACAGCCCTCAGGCCTACAGCAGCACCACGCGTGTCGGCTACCTCTTCTGGGACATGGACACTGTCTCGTCCGCCGGCGCCGTTCTGGCTTCGCTGGTCTGCGGCGAAGACCCGGTCGCCTGGTGTCTGGCCGCACTGGACGCAACCACGCTTGAGCCGGTTGCGCAGTGGACGCCTCAGAACAGGACGACCATATCCAACTACTGGCAGATTCTCAACGGCCGCGCCGCCGTTCCCACCCTCGAGGGTTTTATCGTTGACGTCGAGCTTGCCCAGGCCGAAGATGGAACGTTGTCCTTCACTGAAGTCGGCGAATGGGACGTCTCGGGCTCCATGGCTTCCGGTTCCATCATTGCGACTGTCGGCTATGCGGGCGACGGCAACCTCTGGTTCACCGGCACATCAGCCCCTCTTGTAGGGATGCAGGGCGCCAACGTCTCGACCATTGGTTATGTTCAGCCCGCAGATGGCACCGTTCATGCAATCCGGCTCGAAAACGCTCTGATTGAGAATGGCGCAGCAATCAACGGCCACACCATGTACGTCGTGACCGGCCCCGCCGGCTCCGAGGATCACGCCAACGCCGTTGGCCGCTTCTACGCCGTTCAGGCCGGGACCAACGGCAGCGTTGCCGTCGTTTACGATGAAAAATATGACGCCGGTAGCGGGATGAAGCCAGGCGGCTTGTCGCGCGGTTCAGGCGCGTCCGTCGGCCTGATTGGCGAGAAATACGTCGCCATCACCGACAACGCGGATGTCCAGGTCAATTTGAATGTCTACCTCCAGGCTGATGCCATGACCGACGGCACGAATGCCCTAGTCTGCTCGGTTCCCCTGTTTCAGCCCAACGCCAGTGGCAACGAGGCGGCCCTGACCACCTACTTCGACGGCACGACTTACAGCGCTTCGATCCTCAACTCTTACAACTCGTCCTGGTCCTTTGGTCAGATTAGCAGTGATGGCGATATCAACGGCCCGCAGAACGACCTCGGTAGTACCGCACCTGGCATCGCCCGCGTCGACATCACTGAGGCCGGCGAGTGCAGCCTTGTGTGGGATATCAACGATCGCGTGACTATGACGACGCTGTCGACCGCTACGGGACTCCTCTACGGCTATACCCAGGACTATGAGCTGGCCCAGCAAGGTGAGTATGTCTGGTATGTTGTGGCCTACGACTTCGGCACTGGCGAGGAGGTCTGGCGTGCGAGGATGGGTGCCGGTGGAGTGTACAGCGGTGGCGTCTCGCACATTCAGTTGGGCCCGGGAGGCAGGATTTTTGAGGGTATTGGCGGAGGTGTCGCCTGGATGCAAGACAGCGCCAGCGCGTACGCGAAATAATTTCTTCACTGCATCAGTGTCTTCTCGCGGCATCCTCGAGACTACACAGGCAGCGAGATGTTGCACTGTATATATTGCACATTGTACATACTATGGCCACGTTGTAGATACTTTAGTTGGCTGTACCGCTCATGGCTTTGGCAAATTTATCCATTAGAGCTCTATTCAGATGGCCAGTAGTTCCACTGAGGACACGAAATGATGGAGTGCAACATCAAACGGCAAGACTTAGTATATGTCTCATCAGCCTGCCCTAAGTGCCTTTATATTCGGCTCGAAATACCGTCCAATGCGTAGACAGTCGACCACGTTTGCTTCACTATCACCTCTCACGATCAAGGATAATAAGATACTAGATTCCTAATCTTTCACTAAGACCGACTGCCTATGCAGGGTGGTGCACTCGGGACCACGATGGTCCGCCTTACGAAGCTTCCTGTACCGAGTTTACAGCATACGCAAAATAACGCCAAACCAAACAGCCATCGGCCATCAACTACCTCAGCCGCTCGCCACCACCACCGAGTTCATCCTCACCAACTACGACCACATTTCCCTGGTCGCTTTCCTCAGCACAATGCTCACCTTATCCCTCGGCAGCAAAACTACGGCATTCACCATCGGCCACGCGCTCGCGTACGGCGTCGACGCGGCCGCCGGTGTCGCCAACAACGTGCGGACCAGCCGCAACGCTACGAATGCGCAAGGCGTCGTCTGGCGTCCTGATACTGTGGTTGAGATTCGCTGGGCGTGGTTGGCGCTGCCGCTCGCGTTGGTCCCTTTTGGTGCCGATTTCTTGGCGGCGGTGTTGGTAGCGAACAGGGGCCAAGCTGGGCTGCCGATTTGGAAGTCGTCGTTGCCGTTGTTGTTTCATGGGTGGGATGAGGGGGAGAGAAGGGAGCGGATGGAAGGGTTGTTGGACAGGGTGAGTGGGATGGCGAAGGGAATGGACGTGAGGATAGGTGCAGGTGAAGGGAAGGAAACTAAGTTTTTACGGGGGGGTTAGACCTTTCACTGGTTCCGCGTGCGACTATGGAACTGTTCTTTGAAACAGGAACAGTTTAGCAAATATTTGAGAGGGTGCCTGGTGCCGGTTGGCTGGCTTGTGCGTGCTCTATTGATGGGTCTGCTGTATCTTAAGGTCATCTGCGGAAGGATTGCCTCATTCGTGGTTGAATTGGACGGGTGGAAGTAAATATACAGTCCCCTCTCGCAGCCGATGGCTAGCGTGGATTTGTTTTTTTCCCCCTCATGTCATGGGTACGTGAAGCTATCGTCCGGACGAGAATGTCGAATTCAAAATTCTACACACACGTACGGACGATAGCTTCAAATACCCACACATGTTAATTTTTCTAAGATAGAGCTGGGGCTGCTATTCTTCGCGCTAGCCATCGGCTGCGAGAGGGGGCTGTAAAGCGACATGGGTGTCAGCAACCTGACCGTGGCGCCGCCTGGCGATCCCCGGCTCCCTTTGCGGTATAGGGCCGAGGCTAAAGCGACAGGGGTGTAAGCAAACTAGTCCTGTAGCGGAGGATCCACTTAGTAGCCCACATGCCGACCGAAGTGACAGGGGTGTAAGCAACGTGAAGCTCATGATATAAAACCCATCATTTGTGTCGACAATAATGCATACTCCTCAGCAGAGTTGGTTCCTTTCACTTGGAAGCTTCATTCAAAGTCAACCGGAATCTTTCAATTTCAAACCCAACATCGAGACACCATGGGTCTGTGCAGCCCCACTTTCAATCCCGATCAGGACATTCCCGATCTCAGCGGACAGGTCATCATTGTTACAGGAGGAAATGCTGGCCTAGGATTCGAGACAGTCAGACAGCTCGCAAAGCACAATCCTTCCCGCGTCTACCTTGCTGCACGGTCTAAGGAGAAGGCCGAAGCAGCCATCAAGCAACTCAAAGACGCCGACCCAGACTGCGCACCCATTACCTTTCTGCATCTCGACCTGTCGTCTTTCCAGAGCATCATCGCGGCCGCTCAGACATTCAAAGCATCCGAATCTCGACTTGACATCCTTGTCAACAATGCTGGCATCATGATGACCGCCGAAGGCCTTACCAAGGACGGCTACGAGATACAGTTCGGAACGAACGTCATGGGACCGGCTCTCTTCACGCAACTCCTCCTCCCCGTCCTCAAGAGAACAGCCAAGATCAACCCGCAGGCTCGTGTCGTCAATCTCTCTTCGGGTTCCGAGGCAGTCGCACCAGGCGATATATACAAATTCGACGAGCTGAAGACAACCATGCCTAACCGTCATACCACGGCGCGCTACGCCCTTTCCAAGATCGCCGACATCCACTACACGACCGCCATGGCCGAGAAGCATAAGGACGTGAGGTTCATCAGCGTTCACCCAGGAATGGTAGCTACAAATCTTCACCACGACTCTACAGGCACCTTTCTCAAGCCTTTCCTCTATGCTGCCATACTATTCGCTACACCTGTTGAAAAGGGTGCTTACAGTCAGCTCTGGGCAGCAGTAAGCCCTGATGCTCAGAGCGGAGAATTCTACGGGCCCGTTGGTGTCGCTGGGAAAGGCTCGAAGCTGAGCCAAGATCGCGTACTGGGGGAGCAGTTGTGGGACTGGATTCAAGGAGAGCTTCGGGATGTTTTGCAGGTACATGGCAACTGATGTAGCCTCTGCAGGCGGGCGGCTTCTGATTTTTCGTGTGTAATTTTCTTGCCATTACGTCCATGTAGCTGAACTGACAATTTGTCGCTTGAAGTGACCCTTGCACGGCATGTGAAGGAGACCAGTACATGGTTCGGCTAGAATGCCGGTAGGAATCCCGAAATCGGGAAAGCCGAAAGCCCCGCACAGCCCCAACCAATTCTTCCGTCACGCGATCTTGCATTTGACCGCCCTCACGCCAGTTCCATCCGTGTCACCCTTTTTCCAACCTCTCACATTTCAAAACGTACATCAAGCGCCAATATCACGCCAGTCATGCCGCCTCGTCAGCCTTTTGAGACATGGGGCCTGCAAGACGACTGGACGGGAGTAGAAGAGTCCAAGGAAAGGAGGAAGCGGCAGAATCGCCTTAATCAGAGGGCTTATCGTATGTAGCTTCCTCTTGTGACCATAAGTAATTGCTGAAGCGCGCACTATAGGCAAGAGAAAACACCTTGAGCGGTTTGCCACAGTGGTTTTCAGTCAGTCACCCAGCACAAAGGTGCGGAGCGACGCGCCATCTGAGACGGACGGCAACACCTTGGCCTTTCCGGAACGCCGGACCGAACCGCGCGAATATGCTGACTTTGGATGGATCGCGACATTGAATTCCTCCTCAAAACCCAAAGCCATCGAGTTCAAGCAGATGCTTTACCAAGATCACAGTCTCAAGCTCCAGGCGCCGAGTGATCTCCCCACTCTTGCCCGCCTTAATGTTCTCTACGCACTTGCGGCCAACGCTAAAACTCTATCCATATCGTTCGTTGATCTGGAGCTCGACGAGTCCATCTCACCTTTCAACCTCCTTGGTCCCAACACACCTCCAGATCTTCTGTTGAACCGCAGTCTGCTTCCCCCTCCGCCGCCTGATAATAGTCTTCACCCAACCGCTCTTCAGAAAACCGTTGTTCACCATCCCTGGGTCGATGTTTTCCCAGCACCAGGCATCAGAGACAACATACTCCGTGGGCTCGATGCGGCAGAAATCGACGAAGATGAGCTGTGTGGTGCGCTCCTCACGATCGAGTCCGACGTTGACGATATTCCGGCCCCGCTTGTTGTCTGGGGTGATCCTGGGGATGCGTGGAATTGGGAAATCAGTCCGGAATTCATGAGGAAATGGGGCGTCTTGTTGAAGGGCTGTCCGGAAGTTTTACAAGCAACGAACTTTTGGCGACGGAAGCGGGGGAGGAGGGAGGCTGAGTTTGTGTTCGGTGAGGATGGGAACCTGCTGGAATGCAGTGTAACTGAGAGATAAGGTTAGCAGGACTAAAAGACATCAGCTGTACATGGATAAGCGCGGCTGATGTGCTAAGTATAGTTATGCTTGCGCGTGGGAGAGTCGTTTTGAGCAAAAGTGGAATAAGGTTGTCAGCATACAGCGCGCTGCAGGCTTCGGTGTGGCGACGGGGCCGAAATTCGGGTTACCGTTGTGTAGTAAGAAAAAACGAATTCGTAAGACAAGGGCGCAGATTCCGATCAGCAGCATGATAAGCATGTAGTGCGACCACCTTTAACTATGATAAGTGGAGTGTAAATAGGACTGTTCTAAAGAGCGGCTGAAAATATTCACATGGTCTGTCTAATTTAGCTCTCGCTCTAATAGCTAGTCGAATGCACACAAGGTCCAAGACAAATAATGTCTCAAAGCGATTTTCAAAACCAGAGATTTTTCTTTACCTTATACGCAGGCTCGAATTGCTAATAATGGTGAAGGAAAATACGGCGCCAAGGCATCTACCCGAGGTCTACAGTGAGGCTGCAGAGGCTGCGCCTTCCTATACGTAAGTACAGCTTACCATTTCACAATGAACGCCTTGCAGCATCAACAGATCCTTCGGCACTCATTCTATCATTCTGTATTCCCATCCAGCCTGATTCATTTAAATCTGCTCAACACGCATACGGGCCACACGGCGCCAATTCCTTCACGCAAGACTCTCGAGTTATAGTCGATATACAGCTGCACTTTTCAAAATTTCCATTTTTCAATATTTCAAATGTTGCGAAGCCTCAGGATGTCTCAACAGCCACAAGCCTACCTCAGACTTATACCTTTAGTTATACTCGCTCGCTTTGTGGCTCAGAGTGTCTCAACAGGGATTCAAATGTTCTCGGATGCAACGTGTAACCAATCACTCAAGAATTTCACTGGGCCAAATGGATATCCAGACGGTAGCTGTACCTCTTTCAAACAGTGGGCGCCCAGCACCCACTTGAGCTTCCAAGTGCATGATCTCGACCCAGGATGCAACGGTAAGTAGTGTCCACATCGACTGGTGGAAGCATGCTGACAAGACATGGTAAAGTGGCTATCTACGGTAACGACATCAACACATTTATCTGCTCGTCCAAGATAATTGAGATTGCTGAAGTTGGTCGGTGCTACAATGCATCCTGGGTTTATTACAGCATCGACGGTTGCATCTCGCCGGGCGAAACCCCGTCTGCCGCAACCGATGATGACCAGAGCTCGTCCACAGGTGCCATAGTTGGGGGTGTTATCGGTGGCGTCGTGGCTCTGGCATCCGTGATTGGGGCATTCCTCTACTCGCGACGATCACGGAAACTTCAAAGGGAGATCCAAGCACACAATGCACAGCTGCGTCAGGATTTGTACGAGCTGGCATCCAAGCGTCAACCAGTCGAGCTATTGGAGCGGCGCTCACCGGTGGAAATGGAGGCGGACGCTGGATTTGCACCTGTCGCAGGAAAGACTTCAGTTTCACCAAGCGGGGAGGAAGCTGAGGAAATGGCTCCTCCAAAAAAGGACCAAGAGAGGCACGAATGACCAGCTTGCGGGAGTCGCCACCGAAACTTCTCTACATGAAAAGATGACTTGATTTTCAGCCTTGCACGATGATCCTTCGCGCTTCATAGAACTTATTTTGAGCCGCCCACAATCTCACCCCGTGCATGCATGTGCTTTTGTAAATCGGATTCCGGACTGTTATCGTGTTTTACGGGAGGATTTGCATTCCGCCCACTCGAACAATCGGGTCGCCACCCAGTGGATCTCTTGGAATAACGCCACAGCTTATCGTCCGCAGCGGAGGTCCAATGAGTACCCCTGCCAAGCGGGGAAGTTTTGTACCACAGAGAGCTCCGGATCTCCGCATTACTCACCACGGCCTTAGAATAAGGCAGCCTTGCCAAGTCCGGCTCCCGATTGTTGTTGCCTTGCGGTTCTCAGCCGTTCGCTTCATACCCCCCCAATATCTTTTGAACAGTTGTCCCCTTTGCCCCTTCCCTTCTCCAAACGAATCTCCACTCGGACTTAATTGCGGTAGCCAGGCTACTGTAGCATACGTTTAAGAGCACCTCGGAAACTAGTAATATTCCTTACGTTTACTTTGCACATCAAATATGAATTTCTTTTTCCAAGAGAAGTAAAAAAAATGTGTATGATGACAGTCCAAACACGTTACTGAGGAGGACCGTAAGTCGATCTGTCGTCTCCAATAACATCCCAAAATTCTTGGACAATCTCCTTCTGTCCATTAGGCGCCGGCCTGACAGCAAGATACCTTCTGTTGTTAATCGGTGGGTCCCACTCTCCCGGATGTCCATCAACAATCATTCCGCCCGCCTCGTTTAAAATGCACCATGCTGCCGCAACATCCCACGCCCAATTCCCACACTCCCAGAACAAATCTTGCTGCCCCGCCGCAACGCGACAAATCGTTATCGCAGACGATCCAGTGCAACGAAGCGAATTGACAAAGCGACCGCCGGTTTCTCGCGTCCGTGCCAGCGTTGTGAAAACCTTTAAGTTCAACTCAAAGTTGACGCCTTCGCGATCGCTTCCCCACTCAATCCCAATGCACGCTGGGCCTAGTCCGCGTAATGGACTTGAGAGGAGCGGCAACTTTTCGCGTTCGCTATCGGCGCGCTGGTAGAATGCTCCGCACCCTTTGACCGCTGTGTAGAGCTCATCGAGGAAGGGATTGAAGACGACGCCGACGGTGGGCTTCCGGCCGACGACGAAGCCGAGAGAGATGCAGACAGCTGGAAATCCGTGTACAAAATTGGCAGTGCCGTCGATTGGGTCGACGATGAAGGTAGGCGCTTCCGTAATGCGCTGGTCGGTTTTGTATGTTTCTTCGCCAACAAAGTCGAATGTTGGATACCGAGATTTCAGTTCCGCTTGGACCATGCACTCGACGGCCGTGTCTGTTTCCGTGACGATATCGGCGGCTGGATTGAGCGTTAGGTGAAATTCCTGATGAATGAGCTTTTCATACAGTTCTTCTTTGCCGCAAAGTCGGACGATGAAGGGTGCGCGGAAGTTATGATTTTGCCGCCTTGTTTTGCTATGTTGACAAGGAAGCCACATATCTCTAGAAGGCCAGAAGTGGACAGAGACATGCTTGCAATGACTTTTAATTTGTCGAGGAGGGGTAGGTACTGCATTCAATTTAGCTTCATATTTCAAATTAAGGCGTTCTCAACCAGCAATCTCATACTGACCGGGCACAAAGTCGATAGAAAGCAGAGTTTCAAGTGATTCAGGATCTATTTTAGATGATGTTCACTCTTTGAAAAAGACTACAGAAAGTCATGCTTTGGCCTGCGATTGGTCAGATAGTTTTCAATAAGCATTGATTACAAAAGTACTTAGTATAAATGGTCTGGACGGACCGCAAATATATTTAGCGGTCGATACAATGAAAATGAGGCTTGACAGAGCTACTCTACATTCGTGGTCCTAATCGGACCCAGCTCTATGACTTAAGAATGGGCGACCAGTCCTCGTTCTTGATGTAGTCCTCAATGCTGGTCGTCGGACATTCCACTGGCAGATCAGTCGGATGGATGACGCTCGGATCACCACCATCATAACCAAACTCTTCCATGTACAAGGTCATTTCAGGAAGCTCCCTCTCCAAGCCTTCGGGAAGTTCCTTTGCCAGGTCGGCCATGGAGACTTCGCGGTACGTCGCTTTCACCCCAAGAATGCGAGACCAGAGCGCCGTATACTCCCTCCAGCTCAGCATCTGGCCAAATCCGAGAAGAGTCAACCCGGGTGGGCTACGGACAAGGGCGTGTACGAAGCTGCCCGTGTCCTTGTGTGGCACTACCATGGGAATAGGTGCGTTGCCACTACCGTTGATCGAAAGTTCGAAGGTGCCGTCCGCTTGCTAATAGGTAATTACCATTCATAATGTGTTCAATGAGAGGGGACAATAGACAAACAGACCTTGCGGAAGGTGCCCATCCCAGTCTTCCAATTGGTTGCGTAAAGCCCCACCTGCAAAAGAGACATCCTCGCAGCCAACTCGGGGAACTCTTGCTTGATCTTCCTCGCAGCCTCGGCCTTCGAGTCGAAATGGTAGACCCAAGTGTACTTCCCCTTGCTCCATTCCTTCGCGTGGGACAGCGACGAATAGATGAAGCGCTCAACAGTGCTGAGATTCTCGGCCGCTGCTTTGGCAATGTTCAGCGCACGCTGCAGCTCCAAGTCGTAGCAGTACTCGTTGATCGTCTGTCCCGGCGCGAGAAGTGCCTTTGTGGCCGGGTTGTGGAATGGGCCCCAAAAGTCGGTGACGGCAAAAATAGCAGATGCACCCCGAAAGGCATTGGAGAGCGAGGCGACATCGTCGAGATCACCGGTCACGACTTCAACGCCCTGGTCGCGGAGAGCGGCAGCTTTGGGAGTGGAGGCGTCCCGGGTCACGCCACGGACACTCCAATCGGGGAGGCTGCGGAACACATCGGCAACTGAGCCGCCCTGCATGCGAAAGAAGATGAGCTGCGGTTACAGTGACGTCTAGCGTCTTGGGAAGAATTGTTTGCCCACCTGAATTCCAGTCACTCCCAAGACGACGATGACTTTCTTTTCCATTGTTGTGGCAGTTTGGTTTGAATGCAGAGAGTATCACAAATGTTTGGGTTGATTGTACAGAGATATTTAGATACACATAGCGCGTTAATAAATGTCCAGGATACGGTTAGTAGATCCAGCCGGCGGAGGGTTTGTTGCACAATACAGCAGTAAAAAGTCACGTGTAGCCGGGCAGATATTCACCCTGCGGGAAGATAATCTATCCGTGTGATATTAATAATCACGCCGTGCAAGTGCCGAGGGCATGGCTCACGTGTGCTTGCAGCGGGCGTGGGTTCTGATTGGTCAATGTCCCTCGCTCCCTTCGCTTGGATCAGCCTCAATCCTAAAGCGAATCTCAGAGTCTGGTGATACTCACTACTTAGTGGGTAGCGGTCGTTGATAGCCTAAGCAGAAACGTGGTCCAGGTCCTTGCTGAAGACATGACTCAAAATTCTCCATTCCATGGTCGGCACTCTGTCAACGAGATACACCTCCGCGGGCTTGATTGATACAACCACCACACACAATGTTTAACATATGAGCGGTGGACAAGAGAGAATTCTTTCCTTGAACAGCACACTCGGTCGGTAGCACATAACCAAAGCCGCTACGAGCACCTCGACCAGCCATCGCCAGCCCATGTTTAACCATGTCCTCAACGACGCACATTTTCTCATCCTATGGTCTATGGCGACAGCGTACCAGGTGAGAAATGGTACTACTCCCCTTTATCAATCTCATCATGCTTCGTTCCGTTTGTGCTCATCTGCCGCACACGAAGATGTGTTAATAAGACTACAAGAAGCACTTGAAACCGACGTATTTATTTTGTTGTGGAAGTCTCACAATTGAGAGGACTTAGATCATGCTGCATATTCGCTACGACATTCATTATTTTTCTTGCATTTTATCGCTTTAATCTATTACAACAGGGTTGGCGGTTGTCGATCCCTGCACCCCGCTCAGCCAACCCCGCTTCGTATTCACAGGCAGGAAAGCCCACCAGTTATTTGTTCCTCATATAGGCTAATATAAACATTCTTTTGTTCACATAAATAAAGTTACAGTGTACCTATGTCGAAAATGACAGAATCGCAATCATGGAGTCAAGCCGCTGTTTCTATCGCATTCTCGTTTGCCTTTTCATAACGGCATCAATTTCGCTCGGAGCAAGTACAGCCGCACCGCCAATTGGCTCTCGCCGCATCTGGTACACTTCTCCTGCACCAGAATGGAATCTGGCGTTGCCCATCGGCAGCGGTCGTCTTGGTGGCATGGTGTATGGTGGCATCAGTCAGGAGCGAGTGCAGATGAACGAGGACTCAATATGGGACGGTGGATTCCTGGACAGAGTCAATCCCCGTGCAGCAGAAGGATTCTCATTGGCAAGGAACCTGTTGTTGAACGAGAGCTTGACAGAAGCCGGGCAGACAGTCCTGGCGACCATGAGCGGTGATCCAACCAACCCAAGGGCTTATCACCCAATGGTCGAGCTCTTTTGCGAGTTCGACCACCTTGAGGCAGATGTGAAAAATTACTCTCGATGGCTAGACACATACGATGGCTATGTGGGGAGCGAGTATACTTACAAAGATGTGGCATACAAGTAAGTCTCATTCTAGGAGTACGACACCTTCAGGTTGCAGACCAGCGCTAAAGCAGATAAGGCGGGTTTCGTTTGGTTCATTTCCTGCGAGCGTCCTTGTTTTGCGTTTCGAGGCGAACGCCTCTGCAGCGATAAATGCAACCGTCACATTGTTCCGCGAACGCAATGTCACATACCACGCAGCGGACTTGGGCTTGCCTTACAGTTCCATTACTATCCGTGCTGGAAGCGGCCAAGCCGATGGCATCAATTTTATTGCTCAAGCGCGCCTTAACATAGAAGGGGCCTCAGGTGAGATATCTCAAGATGTAGAGACTATCAACTAATCCGTCATCTAGCAAACGTATCCACGAACGGCACATCTGTTGATATCCGTAATGCCGACGCCTTAACTATTTTTGTTGACGCAGAGACGTCATACCGCTATGCAGACCAACAAGAGTGGGAAGGAGAGCTCAACCGCAAGCTCGACAATGTTGTTGCCACTCCATATGCTGAAATAGAGCGTGATGCACTTGATGACTACACAAGCTTGGCGCACAGAACATCTCTGGACTTTGGGTCCTCTGGGGATATCGGCTTGCTACCAACAATAGATCGGCTCCGAAGATGGCAAAATGTCACCATGAGAGGCGATCCAGAGCTGGCAACTCTGCAATTCAACCTTGGACGGTATATGCTCATCACCTCTTCGCGGAAGGAGCAGGGAACTGTTTCATTGCCAGCAAATCTCCAAGGTGTCTGGAGCCAGCGTTATGACCCTCCATGGGGAGGCAAATGTAAGAGACTTGCCCCAGGCGAAGAGCAGAACTGATGTTTCCATTAGATACGGTAAATATCAATACCGAGATGAACTACTGGCCAGCCGAAGTCACCAACCTTGCGGAGACCCATCTGCCCCTATTCGACTTAATCGAAGTCGTACGGCCCAAAGGTAGAGATGTTGCAAAAAGGATGTACAACTGCCCGGGCTTCATGACGCACCACAACACCGACTTGTGGGGAGATTCAGCACCTGTCGACAACGGCACGCAATGGACAATGTGGCCTATGGGAGCAGCTTGGCTCTCCCTGCACCTGATCGAACACTACCGCTTCAACGGCAACAAGACCTGGCTCGAACACTCCGCCCTCCCCGTCCTCCACGAAGTCGCCGACTTCTACTACTGCTACCTCTTCAACCACTCTTCGGGCTACTACGCCACCGGGCCCTCCATCTCCCCCGAAAACAGCTTCCGCCTCTTCCCCGACCAAACCGCCCCCAACGCAACCGAAGCCATCGACATCGCGCCGACCATGGACAACGAGATCCTCTGGGAACTCTTCTCCGCCATCGTCGAAGCCGGCGCGGCGCTCGGCACGTCCGACGACCCTGCCATCGCCAAAGCCCAGCACTACCTCGCCAACCTCCAACCGCCCCAGATCTCCCCCTCGCTCGGCACGATCATGGAGTGGCGCCGCGACTACGCCGAAGCCGCGCCCGGCCACCGCCACGTCTCGCACCTCTTCGGCCTCTTCCCGGGGCGCAGCATCGACCCTGCCGTCTCGCCGTCCCTCGCCGCGGCCGCGAACAGGACGCTGCATCGGCGTCTGGAGCACGGCGGCGCGGGGACGGGCTGGTCGCGCGCGTGGACGATATCGTGGTTCGCGCGGCTGAGGGACGGCGATGCGGCGTGGGAGAACGTCGCGCAGTTCTTGAACACGTCGGTGAATGATAATTTGTTCTCGAATAATCCGTATCCGACGTTCCAGGCAGACGGGAATTTTGGGTTTGTGGCGGGCGTGGTGGAGATGGTGTTGCAGAGCCATTCGGATGGGGGTGTGGTGCATTTGTTGCCGGCGCTGCCGAGGGGGGAGGTGCAGGATGGGGAGGTGAAGGGGTTGGTGGCCAGAGGCGGGTTTGTGGTGGATGTGGCGTGGGAAGGTGGGAGATTGATGGAAGCTACGGTGGAGTCGAGGTTGGGGAATCGGTTGGCGTTGAGGGTGGCGGATGAGGAGGGGTTCAAGGTTAATGGGGGGGAGTACAGTGAGCCGCTGGATACAGTTGCGGGTGAGAAGTTTGTTGTAAGTCTGTAGCAATGGGCTACGTAGGCTTCCTTGTTGTGCTCCGCAACGTAGCTGATATAGCAATGAGCACTTTGGGCATTCTTTCTATTAGGTTTTTATTCTAAAAACTCCGAAGTCGTGATTCTGCCGCAACCGGCATCAAACCTCCATCAACCACCTACGACAACCAACAAAATCTCTCCCCCCGCAACAATGCCCTCCACTTCACCCTGAACCCATCCGTCCCCGGAAAATCCCTCACCATCCCCACCGCACTCTCCCTCTCGCACACCCCCACCACCCCCAGCAGCTCCTCAACCCGGTCCCCAAACCACCCCACCATCTCCTCCCCACCCCCGTACATCGCCCGCCGCTTGTCCGCCAGAAACCACCCCACCGCCAACACCCACATCAGCGTCTCCGCGTCCATCGGCCCCGCCGCAACAATCGCCTTGCTGTTGTTCCCACTGCCTCCAACCCATGACGGCCGCCACATCCACCCTGCTGATAGACCGCCACCACCAGGATGGGCCTCACGAGCGGCTCCCGCCTCGAGCGCACCGCGTAACCGTGATAAGAATGCGTCGTGCATGTGCGGGCTGGCCGGCAAGTCGCTCAGCGCGGCCCAGAGGTAGGCGTGCGCGGCGTGCAGGAGGACGGCGTGGGCCCATTGCTGTGCTGCTGCTGCTGCTGCTGCTGCTGTCCCATCTACTACTCCATCATCGCCGTCGTCATCGTCGTCGTCGTCGTCGTCGTCGTCGTGAATGCGGCCGTCGTCGTGTAGCCGCGCCACCTCAACCAGCACAGCATACAGCGCGTCGTCCAGCACCGCGGCGGCGGCTTCTTTGGCGGGACTGTAGGCCTGGAAAGCGGGCTGCCAGGCGGCAGAGATGGCGGTGCCGACGAGGGTGAGGGCGGCGAAGATGCGGGAAAGGAGGTGGTTGCCGGTTGGTCCAGCAGGTGCAGGTGCAGGAGGAGGAGGAGGAGGAGGAGGAGGAGGTAAGTGTGCCGCCGTGCGGGCGTGGGCGGCGGAGACGAGGGAGACGAAGGCCGTGGGGAAAGGCGAGAGGCGAGAGGAGGTGGTGGTGGTGGTGGGCGTGGAGGACGACGACGAGGGCGAGGACGGGGGGGAGGAGCGTGAGGAACCCCAGGGCGCAGGCGGAGGGATTGGGGCCAGCATGGGGCGCAGCTGGTGGGCGGCGCAGCTGTGATACTCACACCAGCTGATGACGCGGCGGACCAGCCGCTCGAGCGTGTCGGCGCCGCCGCGCAGCCGGATTAGCTCGTGGCCGCCGCGGAGGTGCGATATGGCCGTGGCTTCGTCGAGGTACATGGACTTTGGCGAGGGAATGCGTCAGTGAAGGTTCTTTTTGGCTACTGCTTTTGATGGTCGTGGTGGTGGTTGCGCACCGCTACGCTTGCTTGGCCCATTACGGCGGCGATGTAGCCTTCGGATATTTGGTTTGGCTTCGTGATTGCTGTTGGTGATGGCATCCGCTCTCTGATGGATTTTAGCGTTGCATGCTGCAGTCGGAAGTAGTCGTTCTGCGCCTGTTTATCGAAGCGGCTTCCGGCTCGTATGCGTGCGAGACTGGAAACGAAAGCCACCATGGCCGTTTCGTCGGAGCTGATTATGTCCCATTGCGTGTTGACTCGTCTTGCGAGTCCCCTCTTCTGGACGTTCCGTATTAGGTTGTCTTTGTTGATCTGTAAGCATGACTACAGTCTCTGATGGCTTGGAGGGCGTACCGTCGGTGAGTGGGGCAGCACCAGGATAGTTCTCAAAGTCTATTAATGAGTTTAACTCGATCCATCACCCTAAGACATCTCGTACTTACAATATCCCAGAAGGTCATGCATGCCCGAGAAATTCTTCACGCGCAGAGAGTCAAATGGATCTGCGCCTGCAAAGCTCGCCTCCTGCAACGGGCTCTGCACTCGGATTATTGCATTCGCCTCCTCGCTGTCCTCTATCTTGTGCCGCCGCCTCGCCTCATGCACAGCATACATGATGTGCCGGCGGATCATGCGCCTCTCTGACTCGCTCTTCTTGGAAGTTGCATCTACAAAGAGCAGTGCTGATGGTGGCTCTGCCCGGGATGCAAACGACGGTCGTGCGGCCCGTGTGAACTGCACATGGTCAAAGGTAATCATGGACCCTGAAGCGGGCATTTTGTGCGTCCAAAAAGAAACGAGCACTGAGGCTTGGAGAGATTTATATCGCTGTCGTCGGCGGGAAGCGTGACATCCGAGTGGGGGCCGAATTAGGGCTAATAATAAGCTGCTGACATCCCACTGCGCCAACTAAGGCCCTGTTTTGTGTTAAACGACGAGTATCGACCAGGACAACTGGCGGAAGTGGGGACTTTACGTCGATTGGTTCTGAGGTTGCCTCTTAAAGTATTGATACGCAATCGACCGTTTTCCCTGGTCGATTTTCTAAACACCCTCGCCTTTTTATTAACCGCACAGCTACTTCTAGTCGAGTCTGAAAACACCCCCCCTTATATCAGGTATTACCGTATCCCACCCACATTTGCAACGCACCCGCTTTTGCAAATTACGAGCTTGTCAGTCATTTGCCCGTCGACTTTACGCCCATATTAAGAAAAATATCGTCTGTGCCTACTCGGCTGGCCCGGGCAATATGATTGGTGCTTGCAAATGTAGGTGCCTTGCAAATGTGGGTGGGAGACGGTAGGTAATTTCTTGGCACCAGTCGTTACTATTGACGGGGAACACAAAACAGGCCCGTAGTCGACCCCGGAAAGGAAGGAGGTCCCCACATGTGGATCTTGTAATACGGGTGAACCTCGCGCTGTTGCCTGATCGCTCTAAGCGATTCAGCACCTACATCCCGTTGCAGGGATCATTATTCAATCTGCCACCAATCACAGATTTGCTGGGTATTTCAATAAGTTGGGGACCAGAACATCCGACTAATCAAGATAAAGTGAGCTTAAGGAAAGCCTGTGGAAAGCTACAGTACAAGCCAACTCGTCTGAAGGGACACCGACTTCAGATAGAACTTAAGACTATAGGCAATACATAAACCGGTTAAGTCTCTAATTAATGATATAGGTATGCCGGGGCGTAAATCCCCGTGGGACAGAATGCTAACAACTCGATCGGTGAGGAGTAGAATACATTGATCTTTTAAAAGCCCCTTCCCTTCATCTCCGACTCAGTCCATCTCCACAGCTCCTCCGCCATCCCATTGTCTGCACTACTGTTTCTCCCTTTAAACTCCTTGCCCACAGGGTAGAACATGGCACCATTGGTAATTGTCCCAGCAGGCACAGTTGCAGCCCACAGTTGGTTGAGCGCTCCCGTCGCAACATCCACCATCGTGAATCGTCCAATGAACCTCACGAACTTAGCCAACATACCTGGTCCATCTGCTATCCCTGTTCGAACAATTCCAGGATGTACAGCAACGGATGTGATGGCCGGATAGCGTTTCGCAAGGCCTCGGGTGAAATAAAGCTCCGCAAGCTTCGATTGACCGTAGCGAGCCATGGTGCTGAGACGCTCGAGCTTCGTCTCGACCTCGGAGAGCAGCAAACGATCTCTGGGCGCACTGGCATGAAGGGCCGAGCTAACCATGACGATATGGGCGTCGCTGCCCATTGAGGTCGCCTTCTCCAATGCGGGCAAGAGCAATTTCGTCAAGAGAACTGGACCCATGTAATTCGTGCCGAATTGTATCTCGTAGCCGTCCTCCGTTAGCCCTGGTGGCGTTGCGAAGATGCCCGCGTTATTAATCAGGATATCAAGACGGTCGTTTTCGGCCAGAAATGTCTTGGCTGCTGTGTCTATCGAAGAGAACGAGGCAAGGTCCACTTTAAGGAAAATGATGTTTGCATCCGGAACCTCCCGTTTGATGTCGGCGATAGCGGTCTCGGCTTTTGATTCGTTGCGTGCTCCGAGGTAGATCTTGGCCGGCTTGTGTTTCGCCAGCTGAAGCACCGTCTCTTTTCCCAGGCCATTGTTTCCACCAGTGACGAGAACAACTCGACCCGATAGGTCAGGAATATGTTGGCTGGGGTCAAACATCTTGCCTTTTTCGAACACCATTTCCAGAAAGTGTTAGTCCTTGGAAACAAGAAATTTGGCAGTAAAAGATAGAGACTGAATGCAATGTCTGCTACGATGCTTCGTGAAATCGATCAGATATATACTTCGAGCCGTAATGATTTTGGTTTTTACTTCCAATACAATTTAATCTTTATTGAAGAATCACCTTCGGCATCATTATGGAGCCGCGCCCGGGCACTGATTCTAGATAGGATGCCGAGTAGCTGATTAGTGATACGAGCCGACACATTGATGCGTGACACACACCAAGTTAGTTAGCTCATTTGCCGGAGGGATTCTACACGCCGAACGCGCTGACAAATGGGTGCGTCTCCAAGAGCCGGCCAAAGGACTGGCGCTGTCACGGTCAACCTCGAAGCACGTGCAAGGAACCAGCGGCGATTTCCTTGATATGCATCAAATTCGTAATCTGAAGAACAGGGTCTCTGTACGAGTTAGTGCATTTCTTTAGCTTAGTGGTCTGGCTTGGACATCTCATAATTAGAAGGGCTGCGTAAAACTAGACAAGACGAATAATAGTTCGGAGAAGTATTGAGAGTGGGGTAGAGTAAGAAGGTAGTAGCTGAGTGAGGGAGAGGGAGGCTGATCATTTCAAAAGCATTTAGCTCTTCAAATGTGATTGATATCACGCACGTATCCACCACCCTGACAAGCCGTCGTCCCCCAGCGCTCCAGACATCCACAATCCGCCCATCAAGCAGCCCCGCCATCCCTGGCACCGAAACGTAAACCCTCTCGCGGTCCCTGCACGCCTGCGCGCCGCCGCCGAACCGCTTATCCAGCCGGTGCCGCCTGCCCGCCCCGACGACGGCCGTCTCGCACACCACCGTGCTGCCTGCTTCTCCTTCGCCGCCGCCGCCGCCGCCGCCGCACCGCGCCCGCACACTGACCTCCAGCCATTCTAGCCGCGGCATGCGCGCGGCGGCGCGCGCGACGGCCAGGAAGAGCGGGTTGATGCGCGCGGCGTCGGGCGTGCGCCGGAACCACCTGGTCGGATACATGCCGGCGGCGATGGCCCGGGTCGAGGTTCGCTGCGTGGCGCCGAAGTCCCACGAGGGGTCTGAGTCCAAGGAGTCGTCGTCGGAGTCGTTGTCATCGGGAGGGACCTGGCCGGGCGCGCCAGTGAAGTACCAGCCGCCGTCCGGAGCGACCATGGAGAACTTGACGACGAGGGTGGTGAGGCTGGGCCAGGATGGCGGCGGCGACGGCGGGGTTGTGGAGCCGCCGTCGGCGTCGGGTGGTGGTGGTGGTGGCCAGAACAGGGAGGGATCGATGGTGAGGGCGCCCGAGATGTGGAGGGTCGCGAGGTGCGGCGACAGCGAAAGGCGGTGCAGGGCGAGGCTGAGAGGGTCGGCGCCGCCGCCGGCATCGCTGAGGCGCGGCGGCTCGAAGGCCTCGTCCTGGGGAGCGCAGTCGGGGGCGTCGATGTGGAGGCTCGTCAGGGATGACGAGGTCAGAGCCGGCAGGGCTTGCGCGAGCGAAAGCCGCATCGCACGCCTCTCGGCCGTCGGCATCAGCTGGGGATTGTCGTGGATGGATAGCCAAGCTTTCGCCAGGCAGGGAAGTTTTGCAGCGAGCCGGGCGGCCGATGGGCTGTCGAAATTGCAGCGCTGATGGCGGACGAACTCCAGTTCCGTGATGTGAGTTATCGACGGCAACTCTTCCACGTCGTCGAATACTACCACTGGTTGCAACGTCTGAGGGTGATCCGGGTATGCGATGCCGATCTTCAGTCGCATCGTTTGACCGGTTGCATCGACGCCCCAGGAGCTCAGAAGGGCAAACAAGTCATGTATGGCACGAGTAGCGGCGACATTGTTCTGGACGTACGGCGGAATCACAAGGTTGTATGTGAGGACCCGCAGTAGATGACGTCGATGGGCGACCAGAACGCGAGCAAGGTCGGCGAGATGGTTGCTGTCGATGGTGACAGCCTCGAAAGTGCGGCGTTCTATGGCATGTTGCCACGGGCGCGAGACGCAGGCGTAGGGCGGCAGCTGCGAGGGATTGGGCCCAGTAGGATGTTCCAGGACGTGCAAATGAGAGTAGTCATGTCTCTGCGGCAGGAACTCTGCAATGCGGCAGATGAGCTCCTGCGAGAGACTGCTTATGGTAGCCATGATGGCTCTGGTTGCTGTCTTTTGCGAACTGGCTGAGGACACAAAGCGGGGCAGGAGGCGGCCGCGCCAAGCATTGTGGCTGTGTCGCTGCAGTGTAACTGTCTGGTATTATTGTATCACTACACGATGTATTGCAATCAACGTCTTCTGCTCTAGCCGCCCCGACGACGGCGACGTGATGGCCGAGAACTTTGCCAGATCGAGCAACCTACGCTACCTATACAACGGCAGCTTTGGATCCGCCACAATGAGTATCTATTTTGAGGTTGCGAGGCTTAAAAAAATAAGGAAAGCTAGTGCATTCAATGCAGGATTCCGAGTAGCGCTGTTGGTTAAGAGCAACGTCTGCAAATTCTTAATAAGAAAGTTTGGTTCTGATTTCATCTTTATCTTCTAGACACACTACATATTTCTTTTCGTAGGTTTACTGCAAGCGGCGTTGAGGTTTTCGGCTACGAGTGTAGGTTAGGGCGCTAATCAATTTCTTCCTTCGGCTGGAATGTGATCATGACGCACCACGCTAGCCAAGTGCGTCCATAGTACCATGAGTTTATATCCAGGACAATGGTAACAGCTGCTTCCCATGGGGTCGTACTTCATTAATGACCCTTTCAAACAGTTTTAAATATAGAGAACTGTTTCAAGCATTGGACCAAATACGCTGTTGAAAAGGGGCAGAGAGTGGGCGATCGAGTAGTCTGCAAACAGCAGCCAGATTTGTGTTTGTAAATGTACTTTGGTACGGGCCATGATGACCCTGTTTCTCGGCCTTATTGCGCGGAATTCGAGGGCGCATCTACATCGCAAGCGGCCACATTCTCGAGCTCGTAGCAAGGGAATTTTAAGGGCTGATGCGCATCACGGGTGCTTTTCACCTGAAATCATGTGATGCAGTATTATTAAAGTGTGTCACAGCCCTCAGACCCTTTTCGTAGAGTCCCAACCCCTGCAGCCTTGCTGGCTGCGTTTCGCATCAACGGTCATTCAAACCCAAAGCCCAGACAAAAGTATCAGTTCTACCTCAGGCCATGTTGACGTTAGATCCCAATGGGTAAGCGAGTTTGAAATGACCACAACGGGCAGACTGACACAATCACCAGTGGACGCAATCCGTCCACCACCTGGGGCGGCGACATCCTTTCCAGAAAAATGCCCGAAGCATCCGCCACACCAACGGACGGAATGTTCGGGGAAATGAAACACATCCCCAAGCTCCGCGAAACAACCATGGAGCTATCAATCCGCATCAAGCACGACTTCAGCGGCCCCAGCCAGCGCCTCATCGAGACCGCCACAGCCGACCACCTCCTCGCCCACATCGAACAGCTCCGGCTCCAGCACCTCCCGCACAAGGGCAGCAAGCTGGACCGCGTGTGCACGTGGGCCGTCTACTTCACGGGCGTGGTGCAGCGCGAGATCTTCGTCAAGACGCACGAGGACGCCGCGCGCCTCGTCCTGGGCGCCTGCCACACGCTCCTCCAGCTCTGTGAGCGGCAGCTCGAGCTCGTCCACACGGCCTTCGCGCTCTTCAACGACATCGGCCGCGCCCTCACGCTGTCAGTGACTGGCGGCGGCGCCGGCGCCGGCGGCAGCCAGTGGCTGGGGGGGCCGGGCGAATTCGAACGCCAGACGCTCGCATCCGCGCACACCGAGCTCGTCCGCCTCGCCGTCGACGTCGCCCTGTACTGTGAACGCGGCGGCGGCGGAGTTACCGACTTCGACGCGCACTTCGCCGCGCGCGCCGACACACTGTTTGCCCGCAGAGGCGCCATGGTCGACGTGTTGTGGAGACACTGCAGCATGAGCCGGCACAACAAGGGCGACGACGGCGGCGTCTTCATCGAGATGGACCAGATCCGCCGGTTTCTCGCGCCGGCCGAGGGCGTGGTGCAGACGCTTGCTTCCCGGCGATGGCGGTCGCGCGGCAGCCACGACCACGTCGAGTACACGTGCGAGTGGTTCGAGCCGTTGCTGCAGGACTTCTTCGCCGCCAGCACTGACGACACCGTGTACCACATCACCGGCCCGTCCGGCTGCGGCAAGAGCGAGCTGGCGCAGTGGATTATGGAGCGCATGCGGGGCTGCCTGGAGACGGACCAGTGCGAGGTGTTCGCCTTCTTCGTCGAGGAGGACGTCAGGACCGAGGCGTCGGGAATCCACATCGCGCGGGGATTGCTGCTCCAGTTGTTCGAGAGCAGTATCGGGAATCTGGAGCTGTATGAGGAGCTTTCCCGGCTCGTGCGCCATGATGCTGTGCACGATGTGCGGGCGCTGGAACAGGCGTTGTGGGCGGCTATCGAGCTCGGCCTCAGGAATAGGCGGGCTGTTTTGCTCGTTGACGGCCTGGACCACTTGGCGGGGGAAGATGAGGGCGCGCGTGTGTTGGATCATCTGCACCGTGTTACGTCCAAGAGCCCTGCGGCCAAAGCTTTTGTGTTGTCAGCGCCGCTGGAGAGACACGTGTCTGGCCGCGCGCGGTTACTCAGCATCGGGGAAGAGCACACCAGGCGCGACCTCGAGCGCGTCTTCGAGAAGGCCATTGCGTCAGCCTTTCCGGTTCTGTCTGCGGGTGACCACTCTACAGTTAATCAGCGCCTCGTCACTCTATCAGGCGGGTCGTTCCCCCACGCGACGCTTGCGCTTGAATTGGCAAAGCATGAGAACACGCTGGGTGGCATCTTGAAGACTCTGGACGATGCCACAGACAGCATGACAGGAATTGTGCAGAAGATCCTTGGCAGACTGAGACACGACGAGAGAAACGAGATGCGCTTGATCCTGGCGTGCATGCTGGCGGCGGAACGGCCGCTGTCCATCTCCGAGGTTAGGGTGCTCTTGGAAGTCGATGTGGGGAACTTGAAGACGTCGATGATGATGACTGATATCAAGAACGACCTCTACCGCGCTATCGGCCCGCTCATCCGGACGGATGGGGAGGTGCTCCGCTTCAAGCACCCATTGATCAGGCGTATTCTCGTCCAGCTTGCATCCGACATCAAGTCTGGCCTCCCGTTCAACATGCAGGAAGCCCACAGCATGCTCGTCAGCAGGTGCATAGCAAGCGCCAACATCTCATTGACTGACCGGATTGGCCTCTCCGTTGAGCCTCTTTCATCCGACTTCGTAGCACGCCTCTTCCAGCGCCACAGCTTGCTGCGGTACACATCCAAGTACTGGGCGATCCACTTCAAGCACTCGTCCATGTACTCGGCGGACGGGGAGCACAGCCTGACCGCTGAGTTCCGGAACGCTTTCCCAGCATCCACCGGCCTCGCCGTCCTCGAGTTTACGCGGTGGGAGGGCTGCACATTACCGCAGGATGCCGCCTCCTTCTTCGAAATCGCGCTTCAGATCCGGCAGTGCCTCGTTCCGCACCACGGGGATGGAGCTATCATCCAGACGCTCCTCGCCCTGGCCCGCGTCTACCGACGTCTCTCCTGGTTCAGCAGCCGTAGCAGCAACTTGGCGACACTCGCTGCCGGCTACATTGACTCGATCGAGAACGTGGCCGTCCGCGAAGAGCTCCTACATTTCCTGGTTGGTTACCACCACCACACCCACGGCCCATCGGGCGCGCCAACTATCCGGTACACCCGCCTGATGGTCGAGCTGCTTCACAAGCACAAGGGGCATGTCGACCGTGCTATCGAAGTGCAGGAGGAGCTGTACCACGTTTGTGTCAAGGAATATGGCATCCAGCACGCGGAGACCATGTCGATTCACAGAGACTTTGTTGCTCTGCTTCGGGAGTCCGGCCGGACCGAGCAGCTGAGCAGCCACGAAAGGCGCCGGTGGATGACCATCCGAGACACATTGGCACCGGATGACGCCGCCCTCATTGCGGCTGCGCTGGATATGGTGGCGCACCACGAAGAACGTAAGGAGTTTGCGGAGGCTAAGGCGGCTTTTGCCGACATTTTGGAGGCTATGTCTCGGGAGATGCACGGTCACAGCACGTCTGTCATCCTGCGGGAGCGCAAGCTCGAGATCACGATGAAGTATCACGCGTTCCTCCAGAGGCACAATCGAACTGAGGAGGCGCAGAACATCCTCATTGGCGTCTGGACTCAGTACCGTGAGGCGCTTCACGTCACGGACATCTCAGAGACCGAACTGTCCATCATACTAACGGTTGGGCGCACGATGAAGAAGAGCCGGTCATTGGAGACAGCGCAGACCATATTCCAGAGCCTGTGGAGCTACTTCAAGCGCGTGGACCAGCGCAGCTCTTCGCTGGCCATCGAGACAGCTCAGTCTCTGTCGATGACGACAAAGGACATTATGAAAGTCAAGACGAGCCGCACAACAACCATGGAAGAAACCACAACCGTGTCCACAAACGAACTCGAAGACATCTTCTCATCCCTCACAACCACCACCACCACATCATCATTCTCCTCCTCCTACTCCTCCTCAGGCACCACCACCTCCACCTCCGCCCACAGCAGCATCATCACCACCGCCGACACCCTCAGCGCGGTGTACGACCAGCGCTCAGACTGGACCCGCGCCACCACCACTTCCGTCCGCGCCCTCGAGATCGTCTGGCCCTCCATCCTCGAGACAAGCACCACGCACTCCAGCAGTACCACCGCCACCTTCTCCTCCACGCTCTCATCCACCGAAGACATCACCGTCATGATCAGCACGGCTCGCCGTCTCGCGCACTGCCACTTCAAGCAGCGCCGCGTAGCCAAGGCCGAAGCCATCCACGTACGCATTTTTGAGGCTGCCATGCGTCTCGGCGTACGCCACGAACATTTTGTCGGCGCGGCCGAGGAGCTCGTCGCGTTCTACGAGACCGTGTTCCGGTTCGAGGACGCGGCGCAGACGCTGGAGGAGGCGTACGCGGCGCTGAAGGATGCGTTCGAGGCTGGTCATGAGGTTGTTGTTAAGGTGGGGTACAGGCTGGCGAGGCTGTGCCACGAGCTGCAGATGCTGGAGAGGGCGCGGGACGTGTTTGGCGAGATTGTCGTGGCGCTGTGTGGGACGGGGGGCGAGGGCGTGCTGCGGTGGGAGGCAGTCGAGGCGGCCATGGCGCTGTGCGAGCTGCACGGCGGCTTCCGGCATTGGGACAAGGCGCTCCAGCTGTACGAGCGGCTGTGGAGGACGTTGGTGGAGGCGCGCGGCGAGAGGAGCGGGTGGACGTACCAGATGGTGGAGAGGCTTTACCACGGGTACGTCGGCGTGCTGGAGACGGAGTTCAAGGTGGAGCACAGCACGCTCGTGCAGGTGACGGTTGAGTTCCGGCGGAAGAGCGTCGAGATGTTCGGCGAGATGCACGAGGTCAGCATCGACGCTTCGTTGAGATTGGCCGAGGTGTACGAACGCAGCGAGGAGCACCACGAGCTGGCCATTTCCATGTACGAGACAGTTGTCTCGTTGTCGAGCTCGTCGTTTGACGAGAGCACCGTCACCAAGTTCAAGAAATCCCGCCAGCGCCTCGCCTGTTTGTACTCGAAGCATGCGGCCACTTCATCTCAGGGCTTCTCGATTTTTGAAGAGGAAGTCCGCAAGACGGCCGTACGTCACGGATACGCTTCTATTCAGACAATAGAGCAGCTGCGTGAGCTGGTTACCTTCTCTTCCAGATCCGAGGTCATGGAGATCCGCACCGCTACGGTCCAGCTGCTTGAGAAGGTGGTCCGACAGATCGCTGTCAGCGAGAAGAGGAAGGAGAGGCATATTGACTCAGCACACTCGATACTGACCATGTTTAAGCAGCTGGGCAGCTTGCAGACTATCCAGACACTCATACGCAGCCTCCGTCAGCAGCTCATCACCGAAACAACCAGCTTCGCCAGCTCGGGGCAGCATTCCTTCACCTTCATCGTCGCTCTCGAGAAAGCGCTACTCACCACCAGCCAGAGCAGCATGCAGGTCGTTTCCTTCGACGAACTCGAAGAGACGCTGAAGACCGAGTGCCGCCTCCACAAGGACTACACGCGCGCCGCCAACGCCAACGCCTTCTCCGACACCATCACCCACGGCTGCCGCCTCGTCGCCTTCCTCCAGCACCACGGCCGCACCGAGGAGTCGGAGCGGTTCGAGATCCAGCTCCGGTCCCACTTTGCCGGCGCCCTGGACTCGACCGACTCATCGACCGTACTGCAGGACTTCTTCGACATCTGCGTGCGCGAGATGGGCAGTGTCGCCGCCAGCGGTACCGACCCCCTGGACGCCGTCATCGCCGCCGCCGCAGCGGCTGTCCGCCGCCACCTCGATGACACGGGCTCCCGCAAGGGGTTCGAGCTGGCCGGTCTGGTCCACCAATTCTTGCGGCTCATCCACGGGGGCGTGGCGGCGAACATGCAGACAGTATTGCAGCTCGCGCTTTGGCTGGCCGGCCGCGGCGGTGCACGCAGGCACATGGACAAGAAGCTGTCAGGAAAGATGCGCGACCTCTCAGCCGAAATGCTCCGCGACGTGCTCTCCTCAACCGACCTCCGCGCCGCTGCCGCCGACATGCCGCTGCGCGAGCTAAACGACCTGGTCGGCCTGCTGGGCGAGCTGCGCGAATGGCAGGCCCTCGAGGTACGTTTCGTCCTCCCCTTCCTCTTCCCCCCATCTCCCAAACAATGCACTAACCCACCACTCCCAGATCGTCCTCTCCACCGCCTGGTCCACCCGCACCGCCAGCTCCTCCTACCCCCTCACCATCGGCCTCCGCCTCGCCCAAATCCGCTTCCTCCTCCATTCCCACTCCCACCACTCTTCCCCCTCCCCCGACCCCGCCCTCCGCCTCGCTGGCGACATCGCCTACAACCTGCTCCAAATCTGGGGCGCCGGCGACCGCTCCACCCGCCGCGCCTTCGCCGTGCTTGCCGCGCTGCTCGTCGCCGCCGGCGAGCGCGCGCGCGCCGCCGACGTCCTGGCCGAGGCGCTCGAGGGGCTGCTGGACGCCGTTGCCGTGGGCGAGTGTACGCGGGCGGAGGCGGCGAGGTGGGTGGGGGAGGTGTGGGGCAACAGCGGCGCTGTTGGACTGGGGGGAAGGGAGTGTGAGCTAAGCGACGGCGGGGGGCAGAAGCAGAGGTGGGTCGGGTTGAGGGGGAGGTTGGAGGCGGAGCTGGGGGTACAGAGGTTGGGGGGACTCGGACTTGGGAGTGCATGGGAGAGGGGGAAGCCGCCGGCAGGGGACCACCCTGTGTGTGGGTTCGCGACGGCGGATCAGGGGAGGAAGGTGAGGGAGGAGGAGGAGGAAGAGGAGGAAGAGCGGGAGGCGAGTGCGTGGGGCAACAGGGCGCGGGGCCGGGAAGAAGCGTGGATGCCCGAGTCGTGGGAGTTCTTGGAGAAGGGGGAGGAGACGGTGCATCGGAATAATTTGAGGAAGACGAGTGGGTTGGATGGGAGGGTGAGGACGCCGTTCGCTATCCATGCGGATAAGGCAAGGGTTCCGAGTTTGAGTGTTGGGTCCGAGAGTGCAACGACGGATGACGAGGTGCTGGGCTGGGGAGATGGTCAACTGCCGGCGTTGAGAGAGATTGGACAAGGTAAGGGCCACAAGGTGGAGAGTGAGGAGTTCGTGATGAAGAAACTGGATGATGGTCTTGCTGCGGATCACGTTTTTAGGATGCACGTCTGAAGCTCTATTACTTCTACATAGAATTTAAGCAAATGCAGTCCCTCGACCTCTGTTAAACTTAAAGCTAATCCAAGCTTTTATTCGCTATAGTATCAAGCTGTGTAGATATTCTTCCTCTACTGTATTATGTAGTTAACGCAGCAAATTACACATTAAATCGTCATAGACGCGCCCATTTTGTGCTTTCCCCTATCTCCGCCCAGCCTCATGGAATTTCACCACGGTCATTTGAAGCCCGACTTTGGCTCGCATCGATAGCGGAAATATTTGGGTAAGTGATAGCGTTTGTGTTGCTCAAGCCTTTTTGCTCAGAGTGGAAGATAGCCACCGCTTCGTTATAGAACTCGAAGCTTACTTTATCGATTAAGTACACCATCTCGTACTCCAGTTTACATCACGTACCGCATCTGCTCGGAAATATAAAGCAACTATAGGCTGCCAGCTGACACTGTGCCATGCCGTGCAATGACCGGTGCAAGACAATTCCAACATATGTAGAAGCCGTCTTCAGGACGAACAAATCACTGAAGGCCTCCGTGTGGAAATCATTGCAGACTTGCCTGTTAGGTGAAAGAGCAGTTTGAATGAACTTCTGGCTTCCTGATTGGCCCCACACAGGAGTGTTGTCAACACCAGGATCTTTAGCTATGCGCTCTACTGGGAATTTGGAGTGTGCTCATGGGCAACGTATCCGCCCCGCACTGTATTCGGCAAAAGTAAGGTCAACATGTTCAGGCGAATAGAAAGGCAGTTGGTTGTCAAATTAATAGTTGTTGACGAGCTGGCTGGTGATCCAAAACCTTATCCACGCTGATCACCTTATCTGTCGGCAGGCTGGAATTAATGGTTTGATACGCCCAGCCACCCGTAGCGGTAGACACGTTGCTGCTGACGAAGTGCTGAAAAAAAGTCGATAAACCTGCTGTATAAGGTTCTCAGTAGTTGCTGGGTCTAGCAGGGCTCGGGGTTCCTTGCCTGCGAGGGCTCTGGCGAGGCGTAAGAAAGAGAATCGTGTGCGGAGGGGACGTGAGTCGCACATGCTAAACAGGCGAGTCGCATACTCCTCGCAGGAGCCGGGTGCCAGTCCAAGTGCCTCGGGCAGTAGCATAGTACTCGTGGTTAGTTTAATAATCATTTTCGGCCCGGATGCTATCACCTCGGCAAATTCTAACGACCCATGATGTCCTCCTGAACTGACCACCCACAAAGGTTTATTATGAACTATGTATTCAACAAACCCAGCCAGCATCGGCTCTACAAGGCCCAGCTGCGGATACTCAAAAACTCGAAATAATCGTCCGGTTCAGCTTCGTAGGCATGCCGGAGTGTGTCCGCTGCCCACCAAGGCGATCGACATACCCGTCGCCTTCAGTGCCAATTGAACCTCGTTCAATCACATGCCATCGCTCGATCTGCTGATACAGCCTCTGGAATTAGGATACCACATCCCTAACAACATTGAGACCAAGAAAGAGCGCGACAAGCGCTGTTCGGAGACGCCACCCATGCAATCGATGCGTCTGAAGCAGAGCAATTGAAGCACCCCGAAGACCATCTGTGGATAGGGCATGCGTCCCTCAACGCTCGTGATCCGGCACATCTAACGGGTGGGTAGCAGGTGTCGTGCTGGTCGTGGGGGATCAACGCTCTGAAATACAGCATCGTTGTGGGTGGGCCCCGCCGGGGAATCGCCAGCATCCACCAGGCACGACAGTAGAAGTCCTTAATCGTCCCCGCACGAGAGTACAAGCGCTGGATTTTAATCTCCTATCACGTTGCTGGCTCCACGGCCTTCACTGTTGAGGCCACTGCCGAGGCGGAAGAAGCGTGGAGCCGGCAGGTCATTGGAAGAGCCAGCTACGTTGCACCGGTGTGGGGCTACACACCAGATCTTTACAGTTTTACGGGCGTAGCGGATCCCGTAAAGCCGCTGGGACTGTGAGCTGCAGCGGAGTCACTGCATCCCGTAGACTTGGACCATGGAGAAATGGCGTGCTTTTGAAGGGTTTTCGAGAACTTCGGATTACAGATGAAAAACGTCTTTACCGTTTCTAAAAAGCGTATGTTTTTAAACTTTTAGTGAATTTAAGCTATACATCTGACATTCCGGCCTAAATATAACCCGATTTACGGATGCCGAATACCAAGAGTGTTTACTCATCCATTTTATAGATTAGGTACCCGCTTTTAATACTAGACGGACGAATTAATACGCCCGATAATGGGTAGCGGATAGACATCGTCCCGACTGATAAAAGTTTGTAGTAATCTATTTGGCGGCTGGCTTGCGTTACCGAGGCTAATAAGCTATCCCATTCGGCGATAAGCACCTTGCGCTGTCTTTGACTGGAGTATGCTCATGCTTTGCTAAGGGGTTCCTTATAATTATTTCCATCCGCTAAGAAGTATTTAAGCACGCAGGAGGAATTTATAATAGTTCTATGACAGAATCTATCTGAGCAAAACACCAATTCCCACTACCTACCACATCTGCAACGAATAGCAAATGGCCACAATGAGTGAAAAGGCGCATCAAGTGGTGGAAATCCCTCAGCCTCCTGGGCTGCCCTTTCTCGGGAACATCACCTCCATAGACCAAGAGTTCCCTCTTGGATCCTGGACAGCAATGGCTGATCAATTCGGTTAGTGCTACGACGATGAGTAGCTTCCTCCTACGAATTTACGAGGCTAAAAAGACAAGGTGAAATCTATCGACTGCAACTTCCCGGAAAACCGATAGTGGTGGTTTCTTCTCATGCTCTGGTTCACGAAACATGTGATGAAAAGCGCTTTAGAAAATCGATAAACTCAACCTTGATGGTACGCCATGTCTCCAAATCCTAATGACTGTTAATAAATTTCATCAGGAAGTCAGAAACGGTGTTCACGATGGTTTGTTCACTGTAAGTCAGCATCTTGGGGTCCTCTTTAGCATCCTCTAACCTTCCAAACAGGCGAAGCCAGGGGAAGAGAATTGGGGAATCGCCCACCGCATCCTTATGCCAGCATTTGGGCCCTTGTCAATCCAGGGAATGTTCGATGAGATGCACGACGTCGCAGCTCAACTCGCTCTCAAATGGGCAAGGTATGGTCCAGACTCACCCATCTCGGTGACGGACGACTTTACGCGACTCGCACTTGACACGCTTGCACTCTGCTCCATGGGATACCGGTTCAACAGCTACTACTCGCCCACATTGCATCCCTTCATTCAGGCAATGGGCGACTTTCTGACTGAGTCAGGTCAGCGGTCGCGTCGCCTACCACTGCCATCAATATTCTTCCGAGCAGAGGATCAAAAGTTCGAGGCCGATATTGAAGTACTGAGGAAAACTGCTCAGGGGGTCCTTGACTCGCGTAAGACGGGCGAAAGCGATCGCAATGACCTGCTGGCCGCGATGCTAAGAGGTGTTGACTCGAAGACCGGGAAGAAGATGACCGACGAAAGCATAATGGACAACCTAATCACGTTCTTGATTGCTGGCCACGAGACGACATCCGGACTCCTCTCATTCACGTTCTACCAGCTGCTCAAACATCCCGAGACATACCGAAAAGCGCAACAAGAGGTTGACGACGTTGTTGGACGCGGCGTCATTACGGTCGAACATCTTTCAAAACTCCCGTACATCAACGCTGTTCTACGCGAAACTTTGCGCCTAAACGCCCCAATCCCACTATTCACAGTTGAAGCGATCGAAGATACTTTGCTCGCCGGCAAATATCCCATCAAAGCCGGAGAGACCATCGTCAACCTGCTCGCCAAGTCCCATATAGACCCCGAAGTCTTTGGTGACGATGCAAATGAGTTTAAGCCGGAGCGTATGCTCGACCAGCCATTTGAAAAGCTCACGCAAAAATTTCCCAATGCATGGAAGCCCTTTGGGAATGGAATGCGGGCTTGCATTGGACGCCCCTTTGCGTGGCAGGAATCGCTCCTCGTCATGGCCATGCTCTTGCAAAACTTCAACTTCGTCCTCGAGCCCAGCTACAGCCTCGGTATCAAGCAGACGTTGACAATCAAGCCAAAGGATATGTACATGCGCGCTGTTCTGCGCCACGGGCTCTCTCCAACGACCCTCGAGCGGCAATTGTCCGGACAGGCCGCGTCGAAGACGGACAGCACGGATTCAAAAGCTCATGACTCCAACGATAAGGAAGGTGTCCCGCTGACTATCTTGTACGGCTCAAGCAGCGGAACATGCCAGACTCTGGCGCAGCGTGCCGCTGGCGACGCCAGGGACCATGGATTTCGTGTCGTCAACATCGATTGCCTGGACAGAGCAAACGGCGCTCTACCAACGGATCATCCCGTCGTTATCGTGACAACATCGTATGAGGGTCAACCACCGGACAACGCAGGTCACTTCCAAGCTTGGATCGAAAGCCTGAAGAAAGAGGAGCAGCCGCTCAAGGGCGTCTCGTATGCTGTTTTCGGCTGTGGACACAAGGACTGGACCCAGACTTTCCATCGCATCCCCAGGCGTGTGGACGAGATTCTCGAGAATGCCGGTGCAAGACGTATTGCACAGCTCGGTCTAAGTGACGTTTCCCAAGGAAGCGTCTTCACTGATTTCGAGGCGTGGGAAGAGGGCATTCTGTGGCCTGCGCTTACATCCAGCTACAAGGTCGAAAAAGATGAGAAGAGGCAATTGAAGGGTGGTCTAAGCGTAAAGCTCTCGACCCCTAGAGTGTCGACCTTGCAACAAGACGTCGTGGAAGCTGTTGTGGTTGATGCCTGCGCCCTGACATCGACTGCGGGCGACCGGGTGAAGAAACATCTCGAAATTCGCTTACCAGCAGACACATCTTATACCACCGGAGACTACCTCGCTGTGCTGCCGATCAATCCCAAGGAGAGCATCGAGCGTGCAATGCGGTGCTTCCATCTCCCTTGGGACGCCTACATTGAGATTAACGGGGACGGTTCTACAACTCTGCCGATCAACAAATCTCTTCCAGTTGTTGATATCTTGAGCTCGTATGTCGAGCTATCACAGCCTGCAACAAAGAAGGTGAGATGACCTGCAATACATCATCGGTTTATCTCAAGCAGTCTAACCAGTCTCCAACAGGATCTACTTCGTCTCGCGGATTCGGCAAAAGATGTCGAGACCAAGACGTCTCTCCATCACCTTGCAAGCAGCTCTTATGCAGACGAAATCATCTCAAAGCGTGTTTCCGTACTTGACCTTCTGGAGCGGTACCCATCAATTGATCTTCCCATCGAACTCTTCCTCTCAATGCTGCCTCCGATGCGCACCCGACAGTAGTAAGCCTACGCCCGCTCCCCTCGCTTGGAACGAAGCTGACAACGCTTAAGCTCCATATCCTCATCCTCAATGTGGAACCCCAGCCATGCCACACTCACCTTTTCAGTGCTCACTGAGCCTTCCTACTCAGGCCAGGGCCGCTTCAATGGCGTTGCCTCCTCTTACCTCGCCTCTCTGAGTGAGGGTGATGCTATTCACGTCGCCGTCAAGCCGTCGCCAGCTGCTTTCCGTTTACCACTTGATCAGGAACAAACTCCAATCATCTGCATCGCGGCCGGTACAGGCATTGCTCCATTCAGAGGCTTTTTCCAAGAGCGTGCGATGATGCTCGCTGCAGGCCGCACCCTCGCGCCTGCAATCCTCTTCTTTGGCTGTCGATCGCCCGAAGAGAGTCTGTATCACGAGCAGATGGACGAATGGCAGCGCAGTGGTGCCGTGGATGTGCGGAGAGCATTTAGTCGCGCACCAGACAGTAGCGACGGATGCAGGTATGTGCAGGAGCGGATCTGGAAGGACCGAGAAGATTTTATTTCGCTGTGGCGAAAAGGCGCGAAGATCTTTGTCTGCGGGTCCCAAGCAATCGCAGAATCTGCGAAGCAGTCGATTATCAAAATAAAGACTGAGATGGTGCGGGAGGAAGGCGGGGACACGGATTTTGGGAGCATCCAAAGTTGGTTTGAATCCCTGAGAAACGTCCGCTACGTAGCAGATGTGTTTGATTAGATTAGCGGCTCTCATTTTTGATTTTTAGATAGAATTTATTGCGTCTTTCTTGCTCATGCGTTGATGATCTTTTTTTTAGAGTTCTTCCTTAAATATAAGTCTAATACACTGTAAAGCGTAAGTGCACTGAGGTGGAACAGGGGGTTTATTGCTGATGGGAGCAAGAGGACTGGCTTTCTATCGAGACGAATCCTTAGAGGATTCGGTAGGCCTCTGGCGGGGCGTAAGAAGAGGTTCATGTGCCAGAGGCACGTGACCAACACAGGCCTGCCAAGCGAGTCGCATGCTCCTCGCAAGGCCAGAGAATTGGCGGCTGCCTCAGGCAAAGGCCCGGCGCCCGTGGTCCCGACAATCACCTGTACTAAGAAAATGCTTTTGAAAGCGGTATGGCTTGTTTAAAGACGGCCGTTTCGCACTTTAAAGCCATTTAAATGGTTCAGACGTTCTGCCGCCATACGCGGCTGCGGAGAGGTTATAGCCTATTAATAGCGACGGAGAACACGCTTTAACCACGGGCATACCCGAATGATATTACGGTCGCGTCCGGCGAACCTGACCGGCAAATTGCTTGCCGGTAGGTACCAAGTGCGGAACAGTACTTGCTGCTCCAGTGCCCGACGCTGCCCTGATTTCTATCTCCCAAGAGAAGCCGCGCACGGATTATTCATTTCAGCTCATCCTATGAGTCCCCGCATTAATTCGTTTCTAGTAGGGAACGACATTATTAACCATACGGAAGGTACGGACCGGGAGGTTTAGGTTAAGAGAGGCGCGGCAGTGCGTTAGTAAGGCGAGTCGGGGCGGTACAGCGGGAGAAAGCGGCGGAAGGGCTAGAACGGTTAAGGTAAAAAACCCTGTTAAGTCGATTCGAGGGTTGGGTGCAATGGGTTGTATATTATAGCAGCCACAGCGTAGTCGCAGAAAACGAGACAGTATATCGAGCTGCGCAGGAGACAACAATGCCAGACCTACGGCCAACAAATCGATAAGAGCGATAGACGGCGGTTTAGGGAAACTGTAGAGACGTTGGTAAGACAGAGGTCTGTCCCGGAACTTCTGTACCCCCGAGGACCGACCTTGATAGGGGTCTGCGGACAGAAAATGTGGTATAGATGTACGTACACGTACTGAAAATAGAAACACATGACGACTGTGGCGAAAGTTAGAATTGGCGAGTCAGCCTTGCGGATAGGCACAGACGGGACGACCGCGGTCTCCTACTCGGTAAACTTTTATCGCCGAAGCCTATGGTGGTACCTTTCCCCTTCATCATCTGGCGCCGATGCCGGCGAACTCCGCAACTACCAACATCGTAGCTGCACAGTCGTTCCTCTCCTTCTTTGTCGCTTGGCAGGCTTCGTGTCTTACACACGATGCATCTCTGGATAATTTGCTCGAAGCTTCTGCTGCTGAGCCGAGTCATGCGCAGCCCTCACCGCAAGCCGCCAAGATTACTCAAGTCGAGAGCACCCCAAGCAGAACAGACTCCAAGGAGACATATATAAGTCTTTCAATCTGCGCCTGGAGATGGCTTCCCTTCTTCACTTCACAGCTACCAACTGCTTTGAGCCGGATTCAGATCAAACATTTTTCTTCAGACATCCTCTTTGACGATACACTTCCAACTTTACAAACAACAAATATGAAGTGCTTCATTGCCCTCTCGCTCATCAGCGCCGTCTTCGCCCTCCCACAGGGCCAGGAGGCCAAGAAGGCGGACAAGAAGGAGACCAACTTCGATGGCTACAACTTCCGTGTCGGACTCGCCAAGTACGTTTTCCGTTCCCTCTAAAACATCCCACACCCAAGGAGGCAGCCGCTGACCTCCACCCGTCCAGATCCCCCTCCAATGAGAACTACGTTGTCTCCTGGGTTGGCGGTGTGAGCGCCTGCAACCAGCGCGACAACATCGGCGGAGGCATGACCAGCTGGTGCGACAGCGGCCGGTGGTCCTCGGTCCCGTACGCAAATGCCGAAGGTGGCAGAGTCGACATTAAGTTCCTGTGCGACTCGTCGGATACGAAGTACCAGCACGTCACGTACCAGCTCAAGTCCGGCAAGACGGGGTCGTGCGCCACTAGCCAGGAATTCATGCCCGCATGCCCGGAGGTGACGACCATTTTGAACGTGAGTGTCTTGTTCCTTGTGAGATGTGCTCTTTACTGATGAGGTATAGTGCGCCCCCAACTAGGCTGTGGGTGACGGCGATGCAGATGGGAATACTGGCATCGATGGCAGTTGGAAGCTGTAGAAGCGGCATTGTAGTAGCTAGATTGTTAGTCCTATTACTAGAACTACTAGGGCCCCACCCCGGTACATATATAGTATATAATACACAGCACCATTCAGCTCTGCTTGAATTCCATCGCTCGTATTGAAGCAACGGCTCTTAGCGCAGCATGTGGACTACCTCGGGAGAAGCTCTAAGCGACGATCCGATCTTATCATGGCATGCCCAACCCAACACACGAGGAGCTATCTTAATACTTTACAGCTGTGTCATCATGTTCGCCTTGTGTGTTTGGAGAGTGGTACCCCTTGACGTGCCTCCGCAAGAAGTGGTCGCACTACCACACCTCCACCCACCAATGACTCAGCGACCGTGGTACAAAACCATGATTTCAATGATGCCAGTAAAAAGTGTGCGGCCTTTGAGAAATCATTGCACAGAGAAAGAACGCCGAGTGCATTGGAAGACAATCCAGAGTTTCTTCGTTGTCATGGAGGGGTTTTGCGTCGACCTCGAGAGCCCCAATCATGCTTACAAACGATACACGATCTGTTCCCCTGGCTATCTACCCCTATGCCGATTCTGGGCTTGTTCAATTTCCGTAGAAGACGTAGTCATGATCAGAACCCCAATAGGTAAAGGTCCCGCTGCCGCTCTCTACAACTAGGCTCAGTTCCGCTGTCGGGATGGAAAGCTGCAGAGCGTTCTCGCACCAGTCCCGACACGTGCGGGACCGTGGCCTCACTGGGCAGTGTCCATGTCCATTCGTCACCTAAAATAAACGATTGAAAATGTGCCTTGGAGTGCTGAAGATCAATCTGAAGCGTGAAGTAAAGTGAGAAGAGTAGATTGTTTAAGCTATGCTAACATACAGGGTAGGGTCGAAAATATATAGACAATAGTGTAGCTTGAATCACGTGACTTGACTTCAACATGGTGAAGCTGTTTGAGCGGGCGAGCGGGCGATTTGATCGGTTGTGCCGGGCGGTCTGCTTTCCCCATCTCGAAAGTCCTACTAGTATTCTCAATGATTAGTAAATCCCGCTACAAAAGGGATTTCCGAGCGCAATTGAATGCATGATATAGCGAATCTAGCGTAGCCTTTCAGGCTGCAAGAGTGCTATCTCCAGCGCAGAGCACAGACACAGTCCCGCTGTCTGAATAGGGCAGGGAGTCGCTTCGCTACCAGTCCTCTAGCGACGTGGGATTCAGCCTCACGACATGGTCATGGAGACCCACAACGAGCAATCAGGCATCCGCTGGCGCTGCCAATCGTATTTCATTGCCACTAAGTCAGGGAGGTAGTTGTGATCGGCGATGGTGCCGTTGCGGCGGAGCCGCGGAACCTGGCCCCAAGTTCCAGCGTAGATCCCGCGAGGGTTGACAAGCGGCGTGGCGATTCCGGACGAGTCGCCGGTCAGGATGTGCTCTCTGATGACTTCAAGCATGTAGCGGTGTGTTTCATTCGTAAGGTGGAGAGGGTTACGGTAGGTGTCACCTCGAGTGTTTATCGCTCGCTGCATGAGACTAACTGGGGAATCTTGGCCATGCGCAGGGATCACGAATACACCACAAAACGGATTGCGCTTCTCAGGGTTATTCCTAGTTTATGGAGAGAATTGTACAGCCTGTAGGTAATTCGACGTTGAGGGAATTATTCCCCGCATTTCCTAATTACAATGCCAACGTGCGCGCATTGTGGGGCTCGTCATCACATCCGCTCTGAACTGTACCGCATCATGCACCAGCAGAATCTTACGTGTCGTGCATACGTTTGCGCGGCCACTCACCCAACACCGGAGTGCACTCCCGCGAGGCGTACAGCGGAACTGAAACTTCAGTAGGCCGAGGTTGCAGGTATTCTTTTCAGTCACACACAGAAAAATTGCATTACAACTCAGCATCATGTCTAAGATAGTCCAGGGAACAAAATAGCATGCCAATGCCAACGAATACAACAAGCACACAGGAATTTCAATGTCGAGAAAGACTTTTTAACGGGATGCCCCTTGAGTATTTCATTCTTGTTTCTTGGGACGAAATCGTACAAAGTTCAGCTGCGCTAAAGGAATATGTAGGAAGGCACGGAAATAAGCCCGAGTCATGGCCAAAAAGGGCAATTACACGCGCTTGGTTTCACTGGCTTCCAAATGGCCATGTGCGTACAGGGGTCCCCACATCCACTTTCTTCCACCCGGGTTCCTTTGCGGCCCGAGCCGTGAGGAACAATACCAATGGCATGGTTGTGCACCCGACCACTAACACAAGAGAGACTAGGCTAGGGCTGACTGTGCTTTTACGTCGATAATGCAATAGGCTGATCAAGCGCGTATCCGCTCCGTTTAGCGGCCAACATGCAGTCGCGGTGGCGATCGGTGATGCCAAAACAAAAGCAAAGTACGTTGCACAGTAACCGTCCGGGAAGCCACCCTGCAGCCCCCCCTCGCAGCATGTGGCTCGGATTAGTTAGTCAACGTTGCGCGCCCGAACGACAAGAGGTTGTAGAATGCAGAAGAACACTGACTCCACATATCCAGAATGTTCTCCCCCCCGGTCCTCGGAGATGCTCAAAAACGCTCCGTAATTCAGGGCCCAATGTATTGCTCGGGCTGAATCCCCCTTGCGGCTCGCCGTCTTCGACCATTAGTCGTACAATGCGGAGGGAATTTGACATGGGCGAAAAGAAAACGAGCTTAGACCAGTGCGTTGACTTGGAGGCTTCGAATGCAGTCCTGACGATCGCAATCTGACCGGTCCACGGTACGACCCCGCAACGTGCTTCGTGATGGAGGCATGAAGGTGGTTGATTTTCGCGATGCTTTTGCGGGGCCTCGGGCGAGCCGCTGCCGTGGTAGACTGTTGCACGAAACAAAAACGCCGAACGTTTGCCTTCTTGTCCGAGTGGCTAAGGGAGAGGTATATGCCACCCATCCTGGACGTCCGAATGGTACCCGGTATCGGCTGAGAGTGGGAATACTGCGACATAGACCCATTTAAGCTGATACTGTTCCATCTCGTAAAACCGCTGATGCCAGCGCCGCCTCACTTTGCCACTGAAGTGGATCGCTGCGGTGCCGGAAGGTGCTTCAGTTTCAAATTTCTTTTTTTCTGCAGGGGTGCTTTAAACCAAACATCCCGGGTCGTCTCTGTCTCTGGAATCTGTTGCATGATACCCCTGACTGATGAAAAACTCGGTCCCGGGGATAGCGTAAAGTCCATCTCAGGCGTCCAGGGAAAGCTGAGAATTCCATCTGTAAGCCGAGGCGCTAACCCGTCTTACTGGTGACCACCTGCGTCCGGTTTCGCCTCATTCAGGCCCAACTGATATCAAAATGCGTCTTGCACCTCCGAGACCGGTCAGTGAATTGCCACTACGGAGACGTGGGGTGTTCCAGGACCCGGACGACGACGCTATCCAGCATATCCTTGTCCGAGGTATCGGGGCCGTCATCAGCGTCAACGGCGGCAAGTTGCTCGATGGTGCTATCCGGAACATGAAGGAAAGTGGTGTTGCTTCCCTTGACCACCGTATTCAAAACTTCATGGCGCCGGCGCGCAGCCAGCTAGACAACACTTACACGGAGCTTAAAAAGAACAACATAGCCAGCGCTATTGTCATTGGTTTGCTCATGCTGGAGGGCCGCAATCTCCCTGGTCTCAGAACAATGTTCAATGACGCCTATGTGGAGGTTGATAGCTAGAGAACCTTCCTGGAGTATTGCATAGGGTACTGCTTTTGACATGGTAGCGTGAACTTTGAACAATAATTGTTAGCCGCGCCTGAGAGAACTGACTCCACTATGAGCAATTCAGAATCTGAAAGGTTGTACTACTCTTGGAATGTTTCAAAATTCAAATTGACGAATGCTTCGAATATGCGGATTAATGGAAGTTGAGCGTTTGCACGAGGCTCAAATTCAACTTATCATCCTGTCGTTTTCACAATTTCAACAAACACAGGCTCGGAGTTCCTCCTACTCACATTTTCGATTTCTATCTACGCCTTCTACCCACAATACCTCAAGTAAACCTCAATCTACCCAGAAGAGCCATCTCCATCAACCTCAAGCTCCCCCGTTCCGACGCTACTCCTCGGGCCCCCCATTATCTGCTCCACCATTACTCCCTCCCCGCGGCCTCGCCCTTGCCAGCATGGTGCCGTACCTCGAGTACGTCCCTTCGGGCGACGGCACGAGGTCGTCGACCGTCAAACCAGCCCGCCGCTGAAAGACGTACACGGCGCCCTGGATGTTGGTCGCCTCGAGGACGGTGCCGCCGACGGGCGCGTGCTGGCGGTGGTAGTTGAACGTGTTGATGAGGGCGTGCATCCACACGCCGCCGTCGAAGGCTTGCGCGTACCTGCTGCCGCGCAGCAGCCCGCCGATGCTCCACTCGACGCCCTTGACGTCGACGACGCCGCCGGCTTGCACGGGGAAGGCGTTCGGGCTGCCGCGCTCGTTGGTGTAGGTGCAATCGGCCGGGTAGACGACGACCGTGTCGTCGAGCGGCGCGGCGATGGGCCGCATGCCGGGCTTGAGGTGGCGCGAGAAGAACTCGTTGAAGGTGCGGAAGCCGCGGTCGGGGACGAGCGCCTCGCCGAAGTTGTAGGGCGGGGAGTCCGCGAAGGTTTTGAGAGACGCCGGCGTGAGGGAGGCGGGCGTGTCCATGTGCAGGCCGACCAGCTGCGCGTAGACGACGAGCCAGGACGAGAGCCAGGTCAGGTCCTGGCCGAGCTGGTCCGGGCGGACGGCCGTCTGGAGGTCGATGAGGGGGGGTTGGTCGAGGATGAGGTAGAAGAGGCCGAGGACGTCGTAGACGTTCCTGGCTTCGAAGTTCTCGTGCGGAACCCACGTGAGGAGGTCGTTGGCGAACTTGAGGAAGTCGCCCTCGTTGCGGATTGGCACTTTGTCCATGACGCCGGGGAGCTTCTTTTTGGCGGACTCGACTGCGTGTTTGAGGCCGCCTGGCGCAGCCTGTGCGAGCCAAGTCGTGAGCAGAATGATGATGGGATTGAATGGGTTGAGAACATCTGTCGAGTGTTCATCAGGTCGGACTGAAAGAAGTTTCTTTCCAGGCATTGGGACGCCAGGGGCAGTGACAAGAGCAGAAGACATTTTGAATTGGTGTATGGGGTTCAAGGTCAATTGACAGTCAGAGTGATGAGTGATTGTGCGAAGCTGTTGGTTTGGTATTCTACGAAGCAAGAAGGAGGTTATATAGATGGTCCACGTCCGATTTCGGCTTTGTCTGAGGTGAAGCCCAAGACTGTTGCATCCCAGTCCAAACACGATTCAAAGGACGACACTTGGAAAGGAAGGTGCTGCATGAGTCTTCGGTGAAGCCGAAAAGTCAGTCAGATCGACGCACGTGTGCTACAGACAAAGGTGCAACGAGAATGTACCCTTGAACCAAAGGAAAAGCCCTGCATAGGCTGGTTGCCTAATCGAATATCGCATAATCACCGTATCGACAAGATGCAGAGGTCACGCCACGACGCGACGAGTCTATAGTTTCTTATTCGAACTACACGAACATTGCCACATCAATGACTAAAAAGATTCCCTGATAAAGTCCTCGACATCCTTCCACAGCACTTGAGGCCGCTCAAGAGCGGCAAAGTGGCCACCCTAAACGAGTCCATGTCAGTGGGACTATCACAGCTGGAAGGGATCGGCTTACCTGGTCGTGTTCTCTGTACCATGATACAACGCCAGCTGCGTCCAGCCATGCCTTTGGAGGCAGACTGATTTCCCTTCTGAAAGAAGAGAAGCCAACAGGCTTTCCTTTGATACCCTTCCAGGTAATCTTCTCAGAGATCCTGGTTCGGTCGACGAACTGCAGTTTGTTCAGTAAGCCATTCCAGGGTTCAAGTGGTACGAAAACATACGTTACGGTAGAACCAGATACTCGTCGGGTAGCATCCGGAGAACCAATAAATGCTGATGTTTCTCAAGATGTCGTCCAGGGAAGGCTGCGTAGCCGGGTCCGACCAAGCCAGCATTTTCTCTCCGATCCTGGTAATTTCATCAGCCAACACACACACCATTGGCCCAATTGGAACTGAAACCTTACCACGCGAGAAGCGCGACCGGGCTACTCCCAACGGCAAACCCGACGGTGCTCGGCTTATTCCCGTGAATGCGCGCATAATCGGCCCCGGTCTCGAGGAACCGCTTGCCATCCTCCATCTTCTCCAGCTCGCGCTCCGAGTACTTAATCGCCGCGGCGTCCACGCCCGGCGGCGGCTCCCGCAACATGATCATGTTCAGGTGCGCTCCCCTGACGTCATCGTACAGCGCGGCCATGGCCGTGCCGACAATGGACCCCACGTCCCCACCCTGCACCAGGTACCCGCCAGCGCCGGTACCGCCCGCCCCTCCCTTCTTCTTCCCAAAACCCAGCGTCGCCATCAGCTTCGCCATGATCCGCGCCTGGTCCTCGGTCGTCAGATCGACGTCGACGGGCGGCGGCGACGAGAAGCCGAAGCCGGTCAGCGACGGCACGACGAGGTGGTACGGCAGGGCGGCGGGGTCATGCTGGTAGCGCTCGCGCAACTCCAAGAGAATAGGGAGGAACTCGGCGAAGGACCCGGGCCAGCCGTGCATCAGGAGGACGGGCAGCGCATTCGGGTTCGCCGAGAAAAGGGCGGCGAAGTGGATGGTGTAAGGCTTGCCCGAGCCCGAGGCGTCGTAGTCGTCGGCGACGTCGAGCTTGAAGTGCGGCACGCTGTTGATGGTGGCTTCGTGCGCGCGCCAGTCGAACTTCGTGGGGTCGGCCCAGTGCGCGACGGCCGACGCGAGCCAGTCGCGCGTCACGCCGAACCGGCCCGCGTGCTGCGCCGAGTTGGCGTGGTTGGGGGCCGCGATGGGGAGCAGCTCGAGGAGCGTCTTGAGCTTTTGGATTTCCGCGTCGGGCACCGAGACGGTGAAGGGGGAGAGTTTTCCGCCCGTGACGGGGTGGGGAGGGGTCGCGAAGGGGGACGTCATCGTTGATGTGGTGGTGTTGTTTTCGTTGGGGATGCGAGTTTTGTGGAGAGAGGCCGTGGATCATAGTACGACCGTCTACAACCTTTCTCTTATAGACGAGAGGCGGATTCGGCACACGGCGGGGACTATGGAGATTACTAATTACCCTTTTTGTACGTAGATAGGCGCTTACCCCACTATTTTGTCTGTCCTTTTCTCAAACCTTCAAGGCATTCGTGCGGAGAGCGGACGGAGAGCGGATCCGTGGGAACCCGACCCCGGCATTTTATGCAGAACGACTACAACGGATGATGAGATCCTCGGCCGACCGTAGTGCAACAATTTCTACTTGGCCGCGTTGGGTGTGTTTCCGATATCCGGGCCACGACGCTGTGATTTTATTGGCAGTCGTCAGAAACCCATCGCGAAGAGTATCATGCTCCAGGTCATCGATTTGCTTGCCATGGAGATATGAACGGAAATAGCGGATATGAAAAGTATATTTCGAATGAAGTCGTGCATGTGAAAGAGGGGAAGTTTGTGTGCGATCCGAAGAGTTGCTCGCGCTTATGGGACAAGTACATGTAGGTGAAGGAAGTAGAAGGGCCTTGGAGCCCTACATTGATCCCATGTGGGCAATGGACTGTTTATCCGACAGCGCTATGCTGTGCATGAATCATGCCTGAAGCGTGCATGGGAACCCGCGATTCAGGCTAGGGCCAATCGTTGTCAACCCCCGGTAAACCGGATGCAGGACACCGTAACGACGCACGGATTTCTGATTGGCTCCCCGCCACCATCAAAGAGATCCAACTATCACTACTTACTCGATAAACCAATCTGCTAGGGACAATAACACCCATTTTGCATGCAACGAAACGAATGCTTTTGCAGAATTCAGATCAAAATCAAATGTACATACTACATCTTCTCGAAGATTATGGCAATATGATTCCCGAAGACGTTCAGAAAGCATAAGTATTCCGGGAAAAAGTAAATTTGACCTTAACGCTTGCAATAGAAGGCAGCAAGCGGTGTGCAAAAATAATTGAGATGATCGATTCAGGCTTCTTGGCACTCTCCGCCGTTACTTGCTTGATTATAGCCGATAGCCGAAGCACACCTCCTGTTGACTAACATCCTGCGCAGGCATAGAGTGTTGGCGCTTCCAGTCCAGAAACGGAAGGAGGGAAGGCATTATCAAACGGATCTGAATGGGAACTCTTCTATCGCTAACAGCACACAGCCACTCGGTAATACTATTCGGCGTTTTTCAAGCTCAGAGTGATATGATATGAATCATAGCTCTGGAAAAGCTCGGACTGACCTAATCCGTCCAAAATTCACCTTGTAGTGAAGCTCTCTCTGGATCAGACTACGAAACTCCTTACATCCGCTCTTCCATCTGCAAACATAAATAAACCTGCTGGAAGCTCGTTCAGAAATCAGTACACATCTTCATCTCCGCTTCTTCGTTATCCTCCATTGCCTTAGCGCTCAGAATGTCATACCTTGCAGACGATTCTCCTGGGACGATACCGGGTGTCAGTTTAGACATCACGTCCTTTCTGAAAGGATCCGTGGTTCTGGTATGGTTATCATCAACTGTAACGTGGTTTTGATTGTTAATGCTGTGTTCATGCAGTTTGTTCTCGGATTTGTTTCAACATGTGTCTACAACATCTTTTTCCATCCCTTGCGCAACTGTAAGTCCATTTCCTCTTTATCACTACCTTCGTCCACTGACGCATACAGACCCGGGGCCGAAATATGCCGCTGCAACGGACCTTGTGTTCAAATTTGCTTCGCTGCGAGGAGACGTTGTGCCTTGGACACATCAGATTCATGAAAAATACGGCGAAGCCGTGCGCCTTGGTCCCAACCGCCTCAGCTTCATCTCGCCTCAGGCATGGAAGGATATATACGGACACCGGACAGGAGGCAAAAAATCAAACCCCAAAGACGTCAAGTTCTACACTCCAGAGCCCAACGGCGAGCCAAGCATTTTCGCCATCAGCGCCGACGACGAGCACAGCGTGGTCCGACGCATCTTTTCGGCCGCCTTCTCCGACAAGGCACTGAAGCAACAGGAGCCGCTGGTTCGGACCTATATCGACCAGCTCATCCAGGCCATGCGGAATGTATCTGAGACCAGTCAGAATTCTGAGATCGACATCGTCAGGTTGCTCAACTTCGCGACGTTTGACATCATCGGGGACCTCACCTTCGGGGAGCCTCTCGGTTTACTCCAACGGTCCGACTACACCCCCTGGGTCACTGCCATCTTTGACGGCATCAAAGCAGGGGCTTTCATCAACAACATGCAGGAGTATGCTATCGGCCGCTTCGCGCTTGGGCTCATTCCAGCGCTACGGGAGAAACGCAAGGCTCATTTCGACCACACGGCTGAGCGCGTGGATCGCAGGCTGGCGAACGGCAGCGAGAAGCCCGACTTCTGGAACCTCATTCTCGGCAGCAACAAGGGAAAGATGACGGTGCCGCAAATGCATGCGCACGGAGCTGTCTTCATGCTCGCTGGGACAGAGACGACTGCAACCCTCCTGAGCGGCCTCGTTTATCTCCTGCTCAAGAACCCCGACAAGATGGAGAAACTGATCGAGGAGGTGCGTCAGATGCAGTCCGAGGAAGACCTGACGTTCGAAAATCTGGCCAGAATGCAGTACCTGGCGGCTTGTTTGCAGGAAGGCTTCCGCTGCTACCCACCCGTTGCAGTCGGACTACCTCGTGTCACTCCACCAGGAGGCAATTCTATTTGTGGTAAATGGGTACCAGAAAATGTAACGGTCCCTCTTCTTTGCCGTACACCTTCATAGAGCAATTTGCTAATTGGGAGCCCAGGCCCGTGTTTCCGTTCCCCAGTGGGCTGCGTATCACTCAAGATTTAATTTCCAGCGCCCGAATGAGTTCATTCCTGAACGTTGGCTTCCGGGCAATGGCTTTGACAGCGATAAAAAAGACATTGTCCAGCCTTTTTCTATTGGACCCCGCAACTGTCTTGGAAAGAAGTAAGGCCTCGTCTCCTTTCCAATTTCCCGACCACTCTGCTAACTCCTCGAAGTCTTGCATACCACGAAATTCGTCTCGTTTTAGCAAAGATCTTGTGGCACTTCGATGTAAAGCTTAGTAAACAAAGCCACTCGTGGATGGAGCAGAAAGTCTGGGTTCTGTGGAAGAAGGAGGAACTTATGGTTGGCCTTAATTATGTGCAGTGAACTTGTCACGAACATACCCCGATATAGGTTTATTAACTGACCACGCCTAAATGATCGCTTAATGCGTTTATTCTAGTATATCTTTACCCTCGAGATGGCCTATACGTGCGTAGTATAGTGGGTTAGAGAACTACTTCTAACATTATAAACGCATTTAAAGAGAGACTAGTTAAAAACTAAGAAACTAGAAGTCCGCAAGTTCGAACTAAGATAAAAGCCTAATCGTTAATAAATAATCCGTAGCTGGTCCCTATAGTAGCGAGAACTCGGTCTTAGAAAATAAGACGAATATCTAGCGTAGTTAGTAAGCCGAGGGCTTAAAAAAGAAAGAAGATAATGTTACGAACATGCCCCGATATAGGTTTATTAACTAGCTACGCCTAAATAATCGCTTAATACGTTCATTCTAGTACATCTTTTACCCTCGAGATAGCCTACACGTACGTGGTATAGTGGGTTAGAGAACTACTCCTAATAGAACTACTTTAGCGATAGTCGTCTGGAAAAGGTCTTAATAGAAGGTTTCTCCAATTTGGAAAGAATTATAGCTATTACTAAGAACGATGTCGTAGTCATTCGCTAAATCTAATAATTACTATAGAATTTAGTCTCGTCTTCCGTCGGAGCACTGCATTAACCCACTTTCCGGAACTGTAACTTAAAGCACAGATCGCTAAATCCCTTTTAAACTCTTCAATCTCGCTGCCACAAGAAAACCAGAGCCGGTCAACACCATACACCCCGCCCAAACCTGTGCCCAGATGTAACGTCCGCCCGTCTCGTCAATAATTGCGCCCGCTATCGGAGGCCCCGCTAGGGTTGCGAATCCCGAGAGGGTAGCTATCATTCCGAATCTGGCGCCCATTTCCCGCGGGTCCGTTGTCAAACTGGCAAGAGCACCGACGAACATGCCCTGCGCCGCACCGTTGGCCATACCAAAGAAGGCGCTGAAGATGTACATGCCAAGTCTTGTTCTGACGCTGATCCAGACGAATTCCATGCAACCCAGAAAAGACATGGCAATAATGAACGTGTTGATGGGGCCAAGAAAGCGGTCGGCAATGTATCCTACTATCGGCCGCAGAGGGATGCCCGTAGCGTTGGTAATGAGCAACAGTGAGACGGCCTCGGTGGACGAGAAGCCAACAGCGTTGCGGGCATACGTGTTGATCTTGCAAGTCAACATGCATAGAGCCTGATCCAGGTCTGCCATGACTTACGTAGAAGAATCCGAAGTAGAGTGCTAAGAAGTAGAGAAAGACGCTCAGCGCAAAGAGAAAGTAAGGCGCTTCTCTGAAAGCCTGCAGTTGGACCAAGGGGCCGGGCTTCGTCGGCATGGAGCGTGGGCATAGGCAAACGTTGGCGATGATTGCCGTGATCAGGGCCAAGAAAGCGGCGCATCGTACGGCCCACGGGAATCCGACTTGGGGAATGAGATACTGGACAGTGGAGGGGAACACCAAACTGCCGAATCCGCCTCCGGTTGCGGAAAGCGACAGCGCCAGCGACCGCCTTCGTTTGAAGTAACAGCCAATGACGGCCACGGTAGGCATGAAGACCATCCCCAATCCCAATCCCGTGTATATCCCTTGCGCCAGTAAGATTTGCCAGTATGCGGTGCAGATGCTGGTAATGAATGTGCCTGAAACAATGATCGCACATCCCACGAAGATGCAGTGTCGTGAGTATCCGGAGTCCGCTAGCCTGCCAACAATGGTGCAGGTAGCAAATGTCAGGAAGACCTGTATCGAGCCAATCCATGATACTTGCGAGGACGGAAGATGCATAGTCTCGGTGTAATACAGCTGAAACACCCCAAAGCTGGCTGGCAGTCCCCAAGACAGTGCGTTACACAAGTTGCCGGACAAAACTTGCAGCCATGCCTTCGATCCTCCATCAGGGTATTCGGTATCGTATTCGTCGATCGACTGATCTATGGTGTCGGTGGGGGTGTAGATTTCGGCCTCGTTATGACTCGACATCGGCATTCGTTGACCGTGATGGTTGCTGGGTTCTTGCGACATATTCTTCTTCCAACAATACGAGGAGATTTGTGATGTTGTGCGAGTAACTTATTGGACGTAGCTTGACGGGTGTGAAGACCTGCAAACTCTCGTTGCGTTAGTAGGAGGAGATAGTTAGGCTGTTTCAAGTTGTAGAGGTGGAGGTGGGGTAGTGACTGGGTGGGTTATCTTTTACGAGGGACACAACCGACGGCAAAAGAGAAGCTTTGCCGCAATGGCAAAACTCCAACCCGGCCACCAATTTCCGTTTGAGCTACCGACGCTGTGTGTCTTCATACCTTTTGATGCGAAAGGAAATGAATGTCGGAGATTGCACAGCCGCGTTTGTCATTTGTAACGTCCTGCTCGTGGCATAAAAAGCTGGTTTTGATATCGTAACGAGGAATCTAGCGTCTGTGAACTGCTGTTTAAAGATCAGGCAATATTTTCTCTATTCAGGGCGCGATCGGATATCACTTCCTGTTCCCGGCATGACTACCGGGAAAAGCACTTTTCGACACCACCGGAACAGTTGCACAAAAGGCGCGGCGTTTCTGATCCCCAAGGCAGATGTGGACCGCATTTTTAACTAAAAACACTTCAGCAAAATAGGCAGGCCTATCAACATATAGGCCAAATATTCGAGTTCGGCCTGCCTCACGGAACTATGGTGAATCAACATGTTGGAACTTCATTTGTTACAATAATAAGATTTTCGAGGCCGGGAATAGCATTACATCTCCACCGGGATCATATACCGTTTTTGGTATCCCGAGAACGACTAATTCGCTAGCGTTATCGGTGTTTAACAGCCCTACACTTTCGCATCGTGAGGGAATTTCTCAAGACCACCAATAGTCGTCTCGATCAAGCGCGGTAAAGCATCATTTAACCCAGCAGAGACGAGCAAGAATAATGATTGAACCCTCTTCTTAAATAGAGCTGCCAGTTGGCAAACTTGAATCCAAAAGTTTCACAGTCATTTTACGCGCTTGAAATCCGCTAAAACATCATCCACAAATTGTCCCTCATCCCTTAATCTTCTTAAATTGATGATTGCGGCTGTAGCAACCAGCACCACTGCCATAGCATGAGTGGCACAGGACAAACGGTGTAACCTCTCGTGGATGACAGGTTTCGCAAACGTAGAGCGCTTCACCAACATCCAGTATTCTCTGGCAATCTGGTAAATTGCACACTGACCACTTCTGATTTCGGGACTTGACAACTTGGCTGAACGAGTTAAACCGTGACAATACATGTGTCTGGTTGTGGCAGCCAGAACCAGCCTCGTAACAGTTGTGACAGAGATCGAATGACCCGTTGTCGCATTTGTTGCAATCTTTAATGGATCAGCTTCATCTGCAGTATGGAAGATATGAGAAACTTACGGTAGAAAGTGCCCTGGAGAATGACATCGCTACAGCTCCGACAATGAGCGTCCCCGACTCCCTCCGCCTCATATGGGTTGAGTGCTTCTTTGCACGGAGCAAAGGCCCACATGAATGAATAAAGAGTATGGCTTTCAGGACGTCGGCAGCCCTTTCCGTCCATGTAGCAGTTGAGACAAATGTCGAAGCCTCCGGGAGATGGAGGCCCACATTCGAGACATTCTTTTTGGTCAGCTGTGTGCTGTGGAGAGGAAGATTCATCATGAACTTACGGAAATATCGTCCTTGAGTGATGCTACCCAGACAGATATCGCATATCAAATTCAAGTTCTTTTCAAACCGGTCGCAATACTCGTGCCTGTTTGGGTGGAACAGACTTCCGGGCCAGGCAAACTGAATAGGCTTCAGACCTCCTTTTGAGCAGCGGCAACGCTCGCCCTCAGCATAGCAATCCATGCATAAGTCGAAATCGTCATCACTACATTTACAGCAGTCTTTCCTCACACGTCAGTCCGAGAAAATTAATAGAAGGAGGTAAGGTTGCACTCACGCATGTAGGAGCCTGAGTTGATTGACTTCCGACAGCAGTCACATGTCCGAGATGTTGATCCGAGGTATCGACTGCAGCCCAGCGATTGCGAGGCTCTGCGGTTCCAGTCTGGGTTTTCGAAAGGCTCTGTGATCCACCAGGAAAGCTGCTGAGCTGCGATATTGCCGAAGGTCTCTGGGAGGTCCACTGCTGAATCATCATCAGCGATTTTGGTGCCGAATGCGTCGATCTCCGGGACTGGTCCTTGAATGCCGAGTAGCTGAGCCACACTCAATGCGCCACGCGAGACCCACTCATCAGTCGGCACTGACATGGCATCAATGAACTCAGTGGCTGTACTGGGTCGTGAAACTATCTCTTGGACGTCATCACTGGAAGAGGGAGTTGTGAGTCCAGGATGATCCTCCGCCCCTTCTTCGACGATACCAACTCCCAACGCAAAGGTACCATTGGGCATGCACACGTCCATCCAATCCATTTCATGAAGCACTATGCTGCGCCTCTTCAGCTCCTGGATCATCTCGGTCTTGCGGTCGTCGACGCGCCGTTTTCGTCTGGCGATGCCGGACATGATGAGGCTTCCATGGCTAGTGGCAACCGCGAAAACGAACCCGGACGTAACGGACAACGCACACGTCACCTGGCCCCGGTTCTTCGCGAAAACGTGTTTCTTCAGGAAATCTTTGGTCGCTTGTCGGAATTTGTGTCGGTATTCGTTGCCGCCGCTGAGGCCGAGGAAGCCCCCGTAACCGAGCACCATTGTGAAGGTGCAAACTAACGTAAACGGTGAAGTGAGAGACGAGAATGTGAAGGTACCGGCGTGGGCGAAATGACCTGCATGGCTGACTTTATCCCTCCTATCCCACTCGCCGTCCCCCGAACGTCCGGCAGAGGAATTCCCGTGGCCTAACCGACCCGTGCGAACCAAGGTTCGGCCTCGTCAGCCCTAGTGCCACTCGGAGTTCCCCCGCAGTATCTTTGACATTTCCGAAGCTCTCAGATATGACGCCATGCTCACAAAATAGCGATGAGGACTACGTCCGGACGTTTTTGTGTGCCCCATGAAGAATATACACTCGTGTGGAAATAGAGCATATTCCGCGCATAGGTGATTGGCTAAATTTTCATCATCCGATGGTGCCAAGCCGCAACAGGAAGTTGTCCGGCGTTCAGCTAATCTTAGCGTAACGAGGCCATGGTACATACGATTCTTATCTCGGAGTACAAGATACAACCGCAAGGCTAACATAAGTGCAGTTAGGATTCCCGGCGCCCGTCAGACCCTGCGTGGGGGAAGGACCCATGTGACACAACATCTGAAGATTCTCAGATGAGGTACTCGAATCGAAGCAGGCGCGTGCCGCTGATGCGAGAGATAATGCGGTACTTAATATTTGGAATGTGCAATCCATCTATGTCTGACCTGCGTCAAAACGTTACGATTACGAGCAGGATGGTAGATGAGGGGGTGGAGGCACGAAACCCTATCGTTCTGAATTCAGAAACGTGGATAAAGGCTTTTCCCTACCATACTTGCCGTTAAAGCGGCAATGAGAAAGTTATCGGTCAGTAACGCTGGAGTCGCAAATCCTTTCTCTCAGTAAGGTGGTCAGCTAATCATCGACGCAAACCGCGAGGCTTGAGCAAATGTGAAGCTTCTATTAGGGCTTTTTCTACGGGGCAATTGAGGGAGATCTTTTCTCAATTACAACAATGAGGCAGTACAGATACGAGCACTATAAGGTCCAATGACATCGATATCCACATTTACAGAGGGACTATGAGATACGTGGCTGATCGGCGATAAGGATATGATGTAACAATCCTCGTAAATAGCCGTTGATGCAGGAGCAATTTTGGTACCCTGCGTTGGCTTCCGAGAGTAAGGTGGTTTTGAGCTGAGAAGGAGAGGGCGCAAAGGCAAGCCAAAGCGAGTGCGGCTGAAAAAAATCATGAAAACCAGGTGACCCGTAGCCAAGAATCCAGTCGGGATGGTTCGTTGGCTGTTTTTGGCCCAGTGAATCTGATAGTCCGAACCATCAGCTGAGTGTGGGGCCGCACCTCCAACGGGAAACCGACCAACACAGACAGCGTCCAGCCACCTTGTCATATCCCTTGGACTTTCAGTATTTGAGGAGAGCTCACCATTCGACATATTGCCTTCCATTTGTTCAAATCATTCTCAATTGACTGTTGGAGTAGACAATCATCATGCCTTCAAGAATAGCACCTCATACCTCTACAAGCCTCATCGAAACCTCTTTCAAGTAAGGTATCCGACTGGGCAATTGGCAGAATGCTAACAGTGCACCAATAAGACCCGAAGATGTCGTGATAGCCGTTATCGGAGTTACGGGCTCGGGCAAAAGCACATTTGCATCAATGTGTAGCGGTGTTCCTACACGTGAGAAGCACAGCGACGGCCTCCACTCATGTCTGCCGCCTGATCCAATTGCTCCCACATCGTTACTAACTCAGAACAGCTACGTCATCGGTGACGGTCCACACGACGCAAATTGGAGGTCGCACCGTCCATCTCCTGGATACACCTGGCTTCAACGACTCGTCAAGGACAGATGAAGCTGTTCTTCATGAGCTAGTGTTTTGGCTACTATCCGCCCATGAGCTGGGCATCCGGCTGAATGGTGTGGTCTACTTGCACTCCATCGAGGGAAGCAGGGTGTGCGGAAGCCATCGCCGCGGCCTGGACATGTTCAAGGCTCTGATCGGCGAAGAGGCATATCCCGGCGTCGTCATGGCCAGCTCCATGTGGAACCGAGCAAAGCCCTCGGAAGCCGAAGCAAGACAGGGACAGCTCACAGGCACGACTGGGTGCTGGGGCGACTTGATTGCTGGAGGGGCCCGCGTGATGAAGCTGGGCAGCAACGCGCAGCAAGCGCGGAACATTGTCCAGCACTTCGTCGATCAGGACCTCGTGATGAAGCTCAGCATCCAACATCAGCTGCTCGACTTGCAGCTTGAGCTGCGGCAGACGGATGCAGGTAAAGTCCTGAATGCGCAGCTTTCGGAGGAGCTCCAAAGGCTACAGCGCAGGATGAAAGAGGTAGAGAGGCAGCTTGACGCTACACCCAAGAAGCACGATGGTGAGTGTGTCTTGGAGATGGATGACGAGTTGGCGGACCTGGAAAAAGCATCTCTGGATACGCAACGGGCCATTGAGAACTTGAACGCGCCCGGGAATTCTTGGGTTTCAGAGTGGTGCTCGAATGTGCGCGCCGAGCTGGAGGATATGAGTCTCATCAACGGTCAAACTGTCCAAAGAGATGCACTTGGAGAAGTCGAAAGGGTCGAAGATCAGGACAAGCTGATGGATAATCGAGATGGAGGAATCTGTTTGGCACACAACGACAACCAGCCCCGGGAGAAGTCTGGCCTTGGTGCGGCAATCGTGCATGCCTCAGGAAAGCAACGTGCTACTCCAATCGACAAGGAGGATAGAATGTCCATGACAGCCGGGGTGCCAACAGTTGTAGCAGAAGCTGCGGGTGCTGTCGCTGCTGTTGGAGCTGTCTCGACCTTGATTCCGGCAGGCACAGCCTGCAACGTCATGTAAAGAGCAATGTTACAATGGATCTGAGTTATTGGAGGTCTTCATATATTGTTGTTGAATTTCATGTACTGTATCCAACTCGGTGTGAAAGCGACAGATGTAAGAAACAGTCTGACATTCGTAGTCACAAGAGCTTTCATGTCAGCATCCCCCGCAATGTTAAAATACTCGTCAGGGTGTTGAAACTCGCTGCTGGATAATAAAATGGTACGGTAGATGAGAGGAGATACCTTCATCCTTCCAACTGATCTCTTAGCGTCGAGACCGGCTTTTGCTTGCTTCACTATTCGCGTGTCATTTAACGAGGCTTTCAAAGGTTTTGCCTGTTCTTGAGATGTTGCTAGAACTCATTAATCGAGCCCGTAAGATCTTCTTCATCGTCATAGCGGGGCGGTTTGATGTAAGTCTGAGGTTTTGCACCGTCATGCGATAGCTATAACTTAGCTATTTAAGACAAAATCTCCCTCGCTCTCCACGTTAGAGAATCCTATCTTGAAGGTCTGAAGCCTCTAGTGAGATTTGCAATCTCTGCCTTGAGTTTCGCACCTCCTGTTGAAGCTAGCGCTTACCTTGCTTCCAGATTGGAATGTTGGGCTGACGTTAGCTGCCCCGCAGAAGAACGCCAGTTGCTCCTTCCTCGCTAACAAAGATTCGGCAATTGGCGGGTTTAGCAAGGTTTACTTTTGCTAAACTCCGCCGATGAGGGGCAGCTCCACACATAAAATGTTGCCAACGCAACACGACTGCCCATCTACACGCTCGCCCCATTGTGCAATCTCGACGTTAGGGAAAACGAATCTTGAACATGGCCCGCTCTACGTTGCTCGAGAATGGCACAGTTATCTCTTTCGATGACGCCAGCCAATCGCTGAAAGTGCTCCACAACACCTCCGTGCTCGTGACCGGGACCCGCATCGCCGCTATATTCGACAGCAACACCTCCGACCCACCCAACATCCCGAGGGACGCAGAAAGGGTCGACGCATCCAACAAGATCATCTCGCCCGGCTTCGTCGACACGCACCGGCACGGCTGGCAAACGCAATTCCGGACGCTGGCGCCCAACACGACGCTGGCCGAGTACTTCTACCGCTACGGGCAGTACACGCAGGCCAAAACCGTCTTCACGCCATCGGACATCTACTACGGCCAACTCGCCGGCATCTACGAAGCGCTGAACGCGGGCGTGACATCCATCCTCGAGCACGCGCACGGCACCTTCAGCCCCGAAGCCTCATCCGCCTCGCTGCAGGCCTCGCTCGACAGCGGGGTCCGCATGTGGTGGTGCTACGGCTTCAGCGCCTTCGACGACGCCGCCATCGCCGACTTCCGCACGCAGGCCGCCTCGCACCCGTCGCTCGCCCTCAACCCGGACAGCCTGGTGCAGTACGGCATGGCGTACGACGGCTGGGCCGCCGCGTCCGCCACCGAAATCGACTCGGTCGTCGCGCTCGCCCGCGACCCAGCCTGCAACGTGGCCGCCTTCACGACGCACACGATCGGCGGCCCCTGGCACTTCGACAACGGGCCCGTCGCCCTCACCTCCAAATCCCCCGCGGCGGCCGACTTCGTCGCGTCCGCGCCGTTCCCCATCGTCTTCTCGCACGGCTCGTTCCTGACGCCGGCCGACGCGGCGCTGCTGCGCGAACACGACCGCCACGTCTCCATCACGCCCGAGAGCGAGATGCACTACGGCCACGACCACCCGGCCACCGCGCACGTCATGGACCAGGCGGCGCTGGGGGTGGACACGCATTTCACGTTTTCGTCCGACATCCTCACGCAGACGCGGCTGTGGCTGCAGACGACGCGGCGTGGCGTGTATCGCCGCACGCTGGAGGGGTGGGCGATTCCGACAACGAATCCGATGAGCGTCAATCAGGCGTTTCTGCTGGCGACAAGGAATGGCGGACTGGCGTTGCGGAGGGATGATGTGGGGGTCGTGAAGGTGGGGGCGGTGGCGGATTTGGTGCTGTTTGATGGCGGGAGCCCGAATATGCTGGGGTGGGCGGACGCGGTGGCGGCGGTGGTGCTGCATGCTAATGTGGGGGATATCAAGGACGTTATGGTGGGGGGCGAGTGGCGGAAGAGGGACGGCGTGTTGGTCACGAAGCAGGATAGGAGGGAGGTCGAGGAGAAGTTTTTGGAGTCCGCGAGGCGCATTCAGAAGATCTGGAAGGACACGCCGTTGCCGGTTGTCGAGGGCGAGTGGCGGCCTGGCATCAGGTTTGAGAAGACGGAGGAGCAGAATGTGGTGAGGGGGGAGGGGACGGGATATTGAGGGTTAAAGTCGACTTCATGTTGGATCCATTGGAACATAGTCTGTTCATTGTCATCGCGTATTGGCCCTGGGCCATTCAGAAAAATAGTTAATTGGGCTACCAGTGAAAGCGTAAAGATATTACGTCCATTCGACATACTGAGTTTTGCTTAGCAAATAAAGTGAGGTTCGGATGCGAATTTCTCATCATAAACCAACGGACAGCCAATGGGACGGAATTCTATCCGAGACCAAGTCAAGCATCCTTATTCAGGTAACATGTAGCCAAATTTATGCCTAAATTACGCCGGGGCGCACAGACTCCCTGTTGTACAGAAACGCCGTTGACCGTACGCTTACATTACTCGCCGCATCTCGTATCGATACTAAATCATGGACCGGGCGTACGAAAGCCTGAGCCGCATCCTTCCGCCGTGTGGATCTACCAACCACGATTGGTTACTTCTATCCTCTATAGCTCGTGCGTCCTATGGTACTACTCATGTCTATATAACGCCAGCCGTACCCCTTTGTACCAAGACGTCTTCTTCCATCGGAACCCTTGTGATACTCCAACACCCGTCGCCATGCATTTCTCATCCGTCATCTCACTCTGCCTCCTGGCACTGGGCCATGGTGCCGCAGCTCAGTACTCCCTGTCGCAGGGCAACAGGAATTGCGCCCCTGGTGGTGTGAATGCCTGTCAGAACAAGGGCCAATACTGCGTTGTCGCAACAGACACCGGGTACGTCATCGCCATGCACCGTTATAGGATCAGTACTAATAATGGCGAGTAGGTATGCCGAGATGTGCGCCGTCTCATGTGCAGCAAGCAGCACTTGTGCCTCTGAGTGCAGAAAGCGGGGGAAAGCAGCCAACTGCGTAGTCAATGGGTAAGCCTTTCTCATCGCTCAGTCATTGAAATCCCCCACTAATATTGAACGCTATAGCAACTGGAAATGTGTTTGCTCCTGAAAGGGGTCTGGGATGCGCTCGTAGAGGGATGGGAGAAGAATGGGGAAGTCGGTGACCGTGCGCCTGTCGGTGGAACGGCTGTCCTGTTTGCTGCAATCAACGGAAATGATTGAACATATATATTGGAGATGGAAGAGGCATTTTAGGTAAAGTGGCCGGGAGTATGAGCCTACGTAGCGCCAGTATCTGTGGTTGGCTATAATGGATTAATTCTACAGAAAGATCTGCATTCATGTTACTTGTGGACGTTTTTGGGTGTTGACAGGGCGAAGAGATACTTGCTACATTCTGCTGGGCATCTGAAAATGTCGGAATGATGAAAGGTTAGCAGTACCGTTCGCGGTATCTCGTTTGACATCAAGCCCCGGTCGTGAAATAACGCCGGAATAGCCCCCACGGACGCTATTGTCGCCCGGCTCGGTGACATTAATTAACATTTCCCAGAGAGGTCAACTGCTTAGGAGAGCCTTTCATCGATCCTGCTGGGTATCTGGACACTGTGGGTGCCGCTACCACGACTGTCACTGAGCCAAATTTGGAATGGGTATTTCAGATGAAAGCCTTAAGCTAATGAAAAAAAAAATGAAAAAAAGAGGAACGATTTCGAGAAAGCGGAGGGGCAGAATATGATCAGGTGGGGATGGAGTACTGATTGCCGTGGCAGCGGGTGTCTTATATGTCGTTTCCCATCACCAAATTTATCCTTTCCAAGACATTCAGACTATGAAGCCAGGTCGTGACCATCGCGTTAGATTTTGAATGAAAGACAGAATCGTCAGCTCCTATGATATGAACCTAAGCAAACCGAGAGATAGGTGTTCGAGCCTCTAAATGTTTAGCTTAGCAATATTTGGCACAGAAACCTTCCAGAAGCAAGTAGACTTGAAAGCAGCGTCCCAGCACCAAACAAGTGAGTTGACTGTCTCATGCGGCCCTCCGCGTTGGAATCGAAGCAATGCAACCTCGTAGCTGTCCCAGTCAATCCAAGCACCCCGCATGTACTCATCTTTCGTCGTTGGCATGAAGCTGTACGTGTCCGGAGCATAATACTCCATAGGAAAAGGGTAATCCTCCCGGCCATTGAAGATAGCAGAGAGCCTCTCTGAGCTGGCATCCATTCGTACGCTAATTGTTATTCCCAACCCTTGGTAGTCACCCAAGACGTCTCGAGGTTTTTCAGGCCCTACAAGCTCGCGGTGCTCCAGCCAGTCCGCCATGAGCGAGTTGTAGAACCATGATGAGCATCGTTCCACCTCAAGCCTGACACGAGGCATAAGGTCGACATGCGGCTTGAGTTCAAAGAGTTCCTGGATCAAGACTTGAGCAGCAAAATCGGCCGCATCGCCGGCCGTTAAGCCGTTGCATAGCACAACAACGGCACTGCACGTTTCGGGGAAGTTGAAGATGCAGGCAGAAGAGCCAGCATTGATGCCATGATGCTTGAGCATGAGCTTCTTGGGTGACTCGGTACCAATGAGATACTTCAGAATGGTTTGTTCTTCGTCGTATGTCGTCTTGTCGTTGAAGGAACCCCACCCCACCTGTGAAGTGGGCATAACAGCCCTCAGCCAGCCCATGCAGTATCCTGACTCATTACCAAAGTTGTCCAACGGAGGTCTGGTCCAAAGGCCTGTGCGGATGGCGGACATTTGTCTGAGCGGGTTATTAGACAGGTGGCGGATGAGCTCAGGACGAGTTTCAGCTGTATCTCCACGTTCTTCTGACATGCACGCAGCAGACCAGATCAACAGGTCATTAACGGAGCTGCGGAGACCAATTGAGCCCATGATCGAAGTGTTGTTTTCGTTGGTCCATTCGTTGTGCAACTTCGCCCATTCGCCATTCTGAAGCTTCGTGTATGGGAATGCAATATTTGAATCGCCATCGACTTGTGCCGAAGTCACCGCAGTTCTGTGCATGCCGAGCGGTCCAAAGATTCGCTCTTGGAGAAAATCGCTATAGCGCATACCGCTTAGCCGCTCAACTGCTTTGGCGGCCACGCCGTAAGATGCGCTACCATAAATCCAATAATTGTTCAGGTATTGCTCATCGTCTTCAAGGCTCGTGGTTGGTACCGAGTTTACCATGTCGAAGAAGTCATCTTCCTTCAGAAGGATCGTTCCATGAGGGCCGAACCAAGAAGCCACGGGATGCGAAATGCCAGAGGTGTGCCTAAGCAGGTCATAGAAGTCCGCTTCTTTGGCAATTTGGGGGTTCCCAGTGGGGTTGAATTCGGGCACGTGCTTTGAGACAAGGTCGTCCCACTGCAATTTGCCTTCATCGACCAGGATCCCAAGTGCTGCTGCTGTGAAACCTTTCGTGACAGATGCAAGGATGTACATGGTTTCTGGAGTGGCTGGAAGCTGTCTTTCCGCATCGCGTGAACCAAGGCTCTTTGCGAATACAGCCTTTCCATCATGCAACACGCCGACCGATATGGACGGCGCCCCACATGCGTCTTTGATCTCTGAGATCGTCCCCATGGCCTCTTCAAGACGGCTATGGAGGCACTCTGCATTTGTGGCTGACATGGTCGTGGTTTGGAAGCTGGGACAAGCAGAGGGGCTGCCGTGAGGTGTGGGAGCCAGGAGTGATTCTGCAACAGTAAGTCACAAGCTTTGAGTATGCTGGCACTCAAAATTATCATTGAAAATCAGGTCGGACATAGGCATGACACAATGCGTTGTCAGCCTCTCGTTGCACGGCCATGTACATGCAGTCTGACTCACCGGTGGTCCGTTTTGAAAGCGGGGCGTGCACTACCCCGCACACAATCAATCCATAGCCTAGAAAAGCTCCCCGCCACCTTCAAATCCCTTCCTTGAACTAGCACTCAGCCGCATATGCCCTGTCTCACTTCATGCTGAGTTTGCATGCGATATGAAACACATGTGCATATTAGCCATCATGGATTGCAATCCGTCTTGGTGGAGAATGGAACTAGTGCTGGTCATTAATCCCTTCTGCGACAACATCGTATCAGTCTGAGATAAGCCAGCAGCCTTGCTTATTATAATGTGCCCAATTTCTACATCTGGCACCTGGCAATCCTTCCACGCGTGGCAGCCTACCGGGCTGTGGTTGCCTAGACGAGGCTGCCGGGTCTCTATGGTCGCTGATACTAGCTCAAGACGCAACGACGCCCTATCGGCAGCCTGTACACGAATAGATGCGTCGCACGTAGCCTTCTTGGCTTCACTGCCATCAGGAAGTTATCCCTGCCAATGGGCGGCAAGTCCCATCCACACTCTTTCACTCGAAAGATGCTACCCTTCCTCCGCCCCTCGTTCAAAAACAAAGAGGCGCATAAAAGCCCCACAGGCCGTTCGCATACATAGCTGAGCTACACACCTCTTTACAGACGCCCCCCTTACAGTACCACAGCATGGAAAATTATTCATCCCAGTCTGGCAATTCAAAGCCTAAAGGGTCTGGAGGCAGGGGCGGGAGCACGAAGGGCAATAGCAGCGGCACCAAAGGCAATAGCGGCGGCACCAAGGGCAATAGCGGCGGCACCACGAACACTGGTGGAGGCGGTAGCACCCAAGGAAGCGGCACCACTTCGAAATAGCCATCTCGATGATCATCTTTGCGAGTCCGCTTTGTGTAAGTACCTCCATTAGTATCGGTTGAAAGAGTAGATATTGACGAGCCTATGATATCTTATTTAGCAACGATGGCTTAGCTTTTCAGATACCACGAAATTCTACATGGTGTTACCAAAGCATCTGGTCGAATATTTCTCTACATTCAGTCGCTTCATTTTTTTTACGAGCGGCCCGTCAGGCGTGCTTTGCCATGAAGTCAACGGCTTGCTGATCTCCTGTTCTATTTGCCTGGCTTGCTTCTTCATTACCATAACGGCAGTATTATTTCCTGGTTAGGTTTAGCTTATCTTGTTCGGCGGTGGTATATACTCCCACTCGCCGCGTCACCAATTGATGTCATTTCGCATACCTCGTCCGTTATAAATACACCTCTAGTAGTATTGCATTAAAGGATTTTAGACAATGTTTCAATGCCGATTCTACTTCTCAACCGTAAAGATTATCTCGTTTTACGCGTAGATTACCTAAACCTCGTTTTTCGCTGACTGATTGTTATGATTATAAGCCTGCCTATATATATTAATACTCACCGAGCCCGTATCTATGCAGACCCTTTGCACTCTCTGATCCCCTTTCAATCTTACGTTCCTTTTCGATGGCCCAGAATTTCGAGCATGTCTGGATCCAGGCGCAGGATAGATACCTGTCAAGTCTCCGTACTAAAGAGAAACAAAAGATTAGCTCTGTTACGTCTCTAGATGAGCTTCTTCGAACGACACTCGAGTTTCGCGCAAAGTATGACAGCCGAGATGTTGCTCGGGGCTTAGCAAGGGTCAACCCTTTATTTGCAACGCTGAGCTCATTTTCTGAAGTCATCAAAACATTCCTACAGTCTGACCCCAAGATATCCGCCTTGATCTGGGGATCTGTCTGTTTCACTTTGGAGGTATGTAGGTCAGCGAATTACATTATTGTATTACAGACTTGGGACTCTCGTACCGAGATCGGAGAGTCCGCAGGTTTACCCCGCCTCAATCACCCGACCCTTCCGATTGCGCCTGACAACGAAGTAGCTTGCACTACGACACTCGCAAGTTCTCGAAACCATCTCGGTCGCATTTGAGCAGTTTGACCGGGAATTACCACGTCTACATACGTACATCCAAAGATTCGGTTCTCGGAACCTCGCGCATGCAGAGAGGTTGAGGGAAGCACTCGTGCAATATTACGCCGAGCTTCTTGGGATTTGCCAAGACTCAATTATATTCCTCAGGCGACCTACGTTGAGTACGAGATTTTGTTGACTATATGTTAAATTGTATTGACAAAACTAATACCAACACGTAGGCAACTTGATCCTGGGGCCTTTCCGTCCATTGAAAGACAAACTACAGAAAAGGGTAGCAAAAGCTCGAGATTTGACCGCTTGGGTAGATCAGGAAGCTTCTGTTGCAAGCGACCAGATCCAAGAGAGCCACCGGGAAATTCAGCACAAAGAGCTTCTCGACTTTCTCCAAACCGAGCGAGAAGCACGCGTTGCGACCAATCACAGCCAGGAAACCCGGCAAGAGGCTCGGCATAGCGAGCTAATCAGCTATCTCGCGTCCGCAAACATGTACCTCGGACCTGTTCCATTTCACAATCTACCATGTATCCCAAACCCTACCTTTCATGGCCGCGTGGCGCTCCTTGAAAGGCTAATAGAGACATTTCAGCCGAGAGTGAAGCCACAAAATCTCTTGAAGGCTGCTCTTTGCGGACTTGGAGGAGTAGGCAAAACCCAGCTCGCGCTGAAATATGCATACGACCACATCGATGCATACGCACACATTTTCTGGATAAACTCAGATTCTTCTCAGAAATTGGCAGAGTCTTTCAGCAACCTGGCCAGGGAAATGGGGCTCGCAGATGATAGCGTTCAAAATGATGCCCAGCTTCGAGAGATATTTAAGCGATACCTTCGAGTATCAAGTAAAAGAAGTAAGTGATTGCAGCGTCTACTGCTCAAATGACACTGATATAGGCTCTTCTGGAGGTTGTTCGTATTGTTGACTCCCCTGCCACCCTGACTCCCTATACATGCTAAGTGTCTACCACAGGTGTCGGGAACCGACCCACGGACTGGCTTCTCATCTTTGACAACATTGAAGATCCTCGAGATCTGGAGCTCTACTGGCCTAGTGGCGCCAATGGGGCTGTCCTTGTGACTTCCAGAAATTTTGAAATTGCCAGACAGTTTGTAGGTCTGTCTTCGACCTTCGATGTTCATCCATTCTCGGAAAATGAGGGCCAAACATTCCTTCTACGGTTAATTGGGGTAGACAGTGGCCAAGTCCAGGGCAATGGAGCGGATGTGAGGATGCAAAAGTGGTTGGACCAAGAGTCCCGAGTAGCTCGGCAAATTTCGGAAACTCTGGGAGGCCTGCCATTAGCCCTCAATCTCGTGGGAAGTCATGTTGCTGCAACTGGATCATCGCTTCATACATTCAAGGAGAACCACCCGGCATTCGAGCGATCTTTCCTATTCCACAATATGAACCAAGCCTGGACGAGCCAAACATATCAACAGTCTTTAGAAACAACATGGACATACAATGTCGCTGAGCTAGGGAAATGTCCACAGCTTCTAATCCAGATCTTGGCTTTGCTTGACGCCGACGGAGTAGAGACATCATTTTTCGTGCGACAGCCGCACGACCGTATGTAAGTATCGGAATGTGTGATTGAAATACTATGTAGTATAATAACGTCCCTTTCAGGCTCCATGGAGGACCAGATCTAGACATGGCTGATTGGGATGAACGTTTTCACAATCCGTTTGAAGTCCCAGATGAGTACGCGAAATATGCTTTGAAGATTTTGACCTGGTACTCACTTCTTACCCGCGAGTATAGTCTCGAACGAGCTATTTCTGTCTTGCTCAAGCGCGCACTTGCAGACCGGAACCCAATTGACAATCGACTATCGTGTCATCGGCTGGTGCAACTTGCCATTATCAATTCAATGACTCCAGAGGAAAAGGTCATCAGCTTTAGCCGAGCGACATACTATCTAAATGCGGCGTTCCCAACACAAGTAGATGGAGTTCCACTGCACAATCAATGGGAAGCCTGCGAGAAGGTTTTTCGCCAAGTTTCAGCGCTTCTTGGCGCTTGCGGGTGGCTAAAGACAGCTGTCGGTCAGCCACTGCTTCTTTGTAACATAGTCATTCGTTGTGCATGGTAAGAAGCCACACAAAATACACTTTCGTGACATAAAGCCAGGATGACTTCTGACTCTTTCTTAGGTATCTGTACGAGAAAGGGAACTTTCAACTAGCCACCTCTATGATCAATGATGCATTAATCATGTGCAATAATGCGTGGGCCTCCAGCGAGCATCCTGGCTACAGCGAGTATTATGTCCGAAATCTCAATGCCAACTTACACACTGTCAAAGGTGCCATCATCGAGGAACACATGGGACAGGGTAAAGGACTTGAACTTCAAGAGAAAGCAAAAGCCCTAAGAGAGGAGATTCTCGACCTTGTGTGGGAAATCGACGATGATGAGGAAGACGTAAAAGCACTTGCTGGCGTCAACTGTAATCTCTCCGTTTCGCTCATGGGCGCGGGGAGAGCTGAAGAGGCGTTGAAGATAACCGAAAGCCTGCTCGATCGAGAAGATACCAAGGCCAACCAAGACATTTACTTGAGCAACATGTGCATCTGCCATATACTGCTAGGGAGCCTGGACGAAGCGCTGGCTTACTCTCAACGGGCCATGGATCTCATACGCGAATACCGCGGTGAAGAAAGCGCTCAAATGGCCATCGTTCTCTTCTACCGCGGAAGAATTTACCGAGCTCAGCACAAATTGGAAGAAGCATTCGACGAGCTCTCAAGATGTCTCCACATCCGGCAGAATTTCATGCCTGAACACCACTACACAGGTTTGACCTACCACAAGCTTGGAGAAATCATTCGAGAGCGGGGAGATCTTTCATCTTCTATCCCAATGTTCCTGAAAGCGTACTCACTTCTAGAACTTACTGAGTACAACCCCGGCTCTTGCTGTCGCACTGCTTTTGCGCTTGCCGAAGTCTATATATAAGTGGGGGAGTTCGACAATGCAGCGAGGTACTTGGCTATTGGGGAGAAGCAGCGAGCTCGCATACCAGACCCCGAGGCAGCTGAATTGGGTACAAGTGCAGAGCAATATGACCACTATGTAAACTTTGCGCATCGGTAGTCTTCTTCCCTTCTCACATTGTTTTCAAGATGATCCTTAGGTGGAGTTAATACCCTGTTTGTTGTTGCCTGGCACGGTTTCTAATTGCTTATGTGGAACTTCTCGTCATCACGTCAATGTATGTAGCTATTATAGTTCAAGTCAATTCTCGACCTTATGAAATCACTGCTTAGTTAACACTACAAAGTATACGAAAGAATTTACTAGTCGGTGAGAATATCTATTGCAGAAGGAATTAGTCAGTTCAAATGGCTGTATTTCTCGCTCACTAAGCGACCACTTAGCGTGATCACGACATCTGACGACGCCAGTGGAGGCCTATAGGGGCCCCTCATATTCTTCTCTCCACAGCAACTCCGCTTGAGACCAGCGGCCGGCTTTTGTGGTGCTTTTCTCACAATCTCAATGCTTAAAACGGGGCCATTTGAACAACAGATTGTCGAAATGAAGAGCCGAATGGTGGGGCAGCCGGCTGTTAACTAATCAATCAGCATATCTGCTGTTTACGACTCAGGTGACGAATCTGTTTGGCTGCATGTCTTCAAAACAGAGAACGACCGTGAGTAAGGATAGTGTTTCTACTTCACGCTGATACACTTTTTGAAGCCACCTCCACTGACCCGTGCACGCAAGGGGCATTCTTCAACGGCCTGTTCAGCTTAGGAACCCCCTTCGACTTGACCTACCAGACTGGGAACTGTAACTGGCCCGATTCCGCCTCTTTGGCCGTCTGCAGTACCCGTGAGGACGTGTCCAGAATGACGGAAGTCTCGTTCAACACGACGCTGAGTGAGAGCAACGTCACTTTCAGCACACCCAGTGGTTTTGAATTCAACATGGCCCTCGCTGGTTTTGGCGGCGGGGGCGTGGAGTACACCATGGTTGCAGGGCAGGCCCGAGTTTCAAGTAGCTGGTAGCTGGATGAAAGCGCTTCCGACGAACAGGCTTGTGCTTGCCAACGTGGCGCAGCTCCGGAGCACTAGCATGGAAGAAGGGGGGAAACTGGACAGTCACAGAATGCAGCCTCAACTGGTGCGCAAAAGTGTACAAAAACTTCACAGTCGTAGGTCTCTCCACCTCCGCTGTGGCCGGCGGGGTACGAGAACTGCTCCTAAGCACATGCACACAATCCGACTGCGAGATACAAGCGTACTTCACTAAGGACGTGGCGCTGAGCCCGAAACCCAACGAAACGCAGGAAGACACCGTCGACATGTACTCGAGCACGCCGTGGCGCCTCACGCCAAACCAAACCGCCAACCCCCGCACGTGCACCCCGCTCCTTTCCGTTCAAAGCAAGCCTCGGTCCCACTTCAATGCAGCGAAGCAAGATTCATTCAGCATGAGCCAGAGCTAAAAAGATTCATGATTTCGGAGTGCACATTTAAGCAAGTGATCCACTAATGGGGGAAACAAGTCTGATTGGGCACCGATACGAGCGCGGAAAGAAGTCTGATTGGATGATTGACGCAAGCGCGAGGATACTTTGGTTGAACAACCAGTCACAGAAGACCATTTCCTTCAAACACTTTTGCGGTGTACGGAAGGCCGGATCCTCGCCTCTTCCGCTATATTTTTAAGCAATCCCTTGAGCGAGAAGCCATAGACCGTGCATAGCGGACATTAGAGATGTTGTTGACATATCTCCGTTCTTAATGCCGTTTACTTGATGACTTTCTTCGCAAAATGTGTATTGGACTTAGTTTTGCTCTTGAATATCATTGTTGTTGAAGCTCTATTTAAAGGGCCTCGCTGCGCCGATATCTCTCGCAGAACCACTCAAAGCCAGAAACTGATCTCTTCTATCTCGATCCCTCAACAGCCTCCCTCCACCATGGCTCCTCCATACGGCTTCGAAACCACGGCGACCGAAGTCGCCGCCGACCTCTCAGCCAACATCCGGGGCAAAACCGTCCTCATCACGGGCGTGACCCCCAACAGCCTCGGCTCGCACTTCGCCACGACCATCGCGCAGCACTCGCCCGCGCTCCTCATCCTCGCCTCGCGCACGCAAGCCTCGCTCGACGCCACGACCGCAGCCATCCACGCGCAGCACCCCTCTCTCCCCATCCGCACCGTGCCCGTAGACCTCAGCTCGCTCGCCTCCGCCCGGGCCGCCGCCGCCACCGTCGTCGCCATGCAGCGCGCCGGCACCGTCATCGACGCGCTCGTCCTCAACGCCGGCGTCATGGCCTGCCCGTACAGCACCACCTCTGACGGCTTCGAGCTGCAGTTCGGCACCTGCCACCTGGGCCACTTCGTCTTCGCCAACGCCATCGTGCCCGGGATGCTCGGCCCCGGCCGCACCCCGCGCGTCGTCGTCGTCAGCAGCGAGGCGCACCAGCTGGGGCCGGTGCGGTTTACGGATCCGGGATTCGGCGATGGGAAGGAGTACGACAAGTGGCGCGCGTACGGCCAGGCCAAGACGGCGAATTGCCTGTACGCGTGGAGTCTGGCGGAAAAGCTGGGGGCCAGGGGGCTGCAGGCGTACAGTTTGCATCCGGGTAGCATTGTGACGAACCTGGGGAAGCATATTGACATGCAAGGCGATGATGTAACGAAAATGTGTAAGTATCTATTCCTTGTTTCGTTGATGTTGCTGACATTGAGGGGGTCTAAGGTGAGATCTATCGTAGCGTGGGCAGTCCGCCGGGCTTCCCGGAGCATATGGAGAAGTTGAAGTTCAAGAATCACGACCAAGGCACGGCGACGCATGTGGTTGCCGCGTTTTCAGACGATCTCAAAGGTATGCCTTGAACGGCCAATCCGATTCTGCTATGGCTGACGGTCAACTTTGCAGAGCAGAATGGTCAGTACCTCGTCGACTGCAAGATTGCCAGCTGGGACATGGTCAGCCCATGGGCTCGAAACTCTTTCGACGCGGAACGTCTCTGGAAGATGAGTGAGGACATGGTTGGCGAGAAGTTCGAATTTTGATCCTCGTGTTAGAATGCTGATAGGGAAACCTCAAGTGGTACTCTTACTATAGACGAAGCTTAGGTCCCGTGTAAGATAGCTTTCTTGCATATGTGCAATGTCAAATAAAGCTCTAAATTCCGACTTGATATTCGTTCACGCTGTTTGAAAGGAAATGCTGAGTTCTACATGCGCTTTGTTCATGATACTAGCTTCTGAGAATTCGTTCTCTTCCTTTTCTTGCCTTTCTCCTCTAAATCTTTGAGTGCTTTATTTGCCCCTCATAGCGTGTTTAAAGTGACTCTGGCCATTTTTCTTTGGTCGGCTGCTGCCTGCACCGGAAGGCTCTCTAGCAAGATCTAAATGGAGAGTGCCGTGACGGAGCAAGAATACGAGCCAAAATCGGAGAGTAAAGTTATAGTCTACGAGTCCCCTACAAGCTATGCTCGATGCAAGCTATAAGTGCCATGCCTTAGGACTAAAACTTATCTCTAGTGAAAAGAAGTTGTCCGTGGAGCATGCATCGCATACAGTTATCCACAGTTGAGCCAGCACTCGGGAAATTTCTCATCCCATCGCCCACCACATTCTTAATCGAATCCGTGATAATGAAGAAGCGAGTCTAAACCGGTCCAAGCTCTCGCAGAATGTGAGGAGCGTCCAATCAAATATGGCTCCGCGCTCGTGTTTTCTGACCAATCACAACTCTTTCCGCGCTCGTGTTGAGACTGTTCTACCCCCGGAGCCACCACCCCCGTTTGGC